>JAJEJO010000660.1:194458-211806 GCA_020662805.1 Glaucomys volans
AGACCCTGTCTCTAAATAAAATACAAAATAGGGCTGGGGATGTGGCTCAGTGGCTGAGTGTCCCTGAGTTCAATCCCTGGTTCCAAGAAAAAAAAAAAATAGATTTCAAGCCAGGTGTTGTGGTGCCTACCTGTAATCTCAGCTACTTGGGAAGTTAAGGAAGGAGGATCACAAGTTCATGGCCAACAGGGCAATTTAGTAAGACTCTGCCTTGAAATGAAAAATAAAAAGGGATTGGGATGCAGGTCAGTGGTAGAGCACCCTTGGGTTCAATCCTCAGTTCCACAAAAACAACAACAACAGAACACCACATCCAAGAACATTTCAAATAACCTAATGATGCAATGCAAGGAACTAGAAAAGAACAAATCAAACCCAACACTAGAAGAAGAAAATAAGTAAACAAAGATATAAGTAGAAATAAAGGCTAAAAACAAATTTTAACCAATGAAATTGTTATTTGAAAAGATAACTCCCAAATTAATAAACCTTTAATTATCTAAACAAAGGGAAAACAGGAGAAGGAAGACCCAAATCAATAAAATCAGAGATGAAAAACCAGACATTAAAACTGATGCTACAGAACTACAAAGGAGAAGCTGGGGCTGATCTGAAGGACTCAGACGCTACACTGGTGGGAGATGGAGAAGTGCCTGAGGACATCACAATGGCAGCTTATACACATGGTCTGCTGGGTCTTTCTCTAGGAGATACAAAACTGAGAAGACAAATGGTCACTGACATCACAGAAAGAAAATTCGAGTACCTTAGAAAAGACAAGACCTTAAATATAAATGGAATGGTATTCCTTGGAACAACAGCTAGTTTCTGTGGAATATTGACAAACTTCATTTTCAGATACTCCTTTAAGGTTAAATATGATGCTTTGAAGACATATGCATCAATGACTGCACTTCCATTTTTATCCACTAGAGTTACCTACAAGATCCTTGTAACTATGCTTTGTATTCAGGTAATATAAGCAGGGAAAATTGTGTTCTGAGAAGTTCATTGGTTGGCATTGCATGTGGTATTTTATATCCCAGTGCAACGGCTTTTTCTAAAAATGGACCTCTGGCAGTCAAGTATCATACTGTCCCACTGCCACCAAAAGGAAGAGTTTTATTACATTAGTTACTACTTTGTCAGAGAGAGATGAAAGTAATGGCAGTTCCCCTACTCTTTCAGACAACATTTGGAATACTTATTGGTCTACAGCACTATGGAATATTTGAGAAAACTGTACAAGAAGATTAATCAAAGAATGAGTGTACCCTAACTCAGCAGAGTGATTTTTATGCACTGCTGAAAGAGTGAAAAGTATTTCTGCCCCATTTGCCTAGTATGTAGCAGATACTCAATAAGTATTTAGTAATTCAATAAATGTAAAAGTAAAATAAAAAAAATTTTAAAAAAAGAAATACAAAGGATCATTAAGGAATACAACAAACAACTATACCTCAACAAACTGTAAACTCTAGGAGAAATGGATAAATTTCTGGACACATAACCTACCAAAGTTGAATAATTAGCACACAGAAAATTTGAACAGACTAGCAATAAAAGTTTCCCAAAAGAGAAAAACCCAAGACCAGAAGGTGACACTACTAAATTTTCCCCATCTTTTAGAGAACTATGCCAATTTTTCTCAAACCAGTCCAAAGTATTGGAAGGGTGAGAAACTTCCCAAACTTATTCTACATTGCCAGCATTACCCTATACCAAAACCAAACAAGGACACAAACACACACACAAGAGGAAATTATAGACCAATATCTCTGACAAACACAGATGGAAAAATTATTAAGAAAATACTAGCAGATCAAATTCAAGAACATATAAAAGACCATACACTATGAACAAGTGGGATTTATCTTAGGAGTGCAAGGATAGTTCAATATATGCAAATTGATAGACAACACATCACAAAAATAGAATGGATTAAAAATCATATGACTGGATGATGGTAATATAGTTGAGAGATAGAGTCCTCTTCACAGATGAATTTATAAGAAAAACCTAGAGATGCAATCAAAAAAGTAAAAAATAAACAAATTAGGAAAATTACAAGATATAAAAAAATCAACATATAAAAATTAGTAGCATTTTTATATGCCAAGAATAAAACTGCTAAGAAAGAAATCAAGAAATCAGTGCCATTCATAAAAGCTACAAAAATAAATATGAATAGATTTAATCAAGGAAATGAGAGACCTCTTTGATGAAAAGCACAAACACTCATGAAAGAAACTGAAGAGGATACAAAATAATAGGACATTTCACATTCCGGAACTGGAAGAAAATATTGCTATAATGTCCATAATACTCAAATCAATCTATAGATTCAACATAATTCCTATCAAAATACCAATGACATTTTCACAGAAATAGAAAAAGACAGTCCTAAAATTTGAAGTATATAATCTTAAAATACTGGTTACCAAAGCCATGGAGGAGTGTTTGGGGCAGGGAGGTAAAGAGGTGGTTAATAGGTACAGAGTGCAACTGGATAGCTATAATAGATAATGAATTAAATACTTCAAAGTAACTATGATGGTCCATTGCTTCTAACACAAAGAAATGATATATAGTTGAGGTGACAGGCATACAAATTACCCTGATCTGATCCTTAAGCACTGCACTGTATTCAAATGTCACACTACATCCATAAATATATGCAATTACTAGATGCTGATTAAAATTAAAAATATATTTTCAAAAAATAAGTTAAGGCTGGGGATATAGTTCAGTTGGTAGAGTGCTTGCCTTGCATGCACATAGGCCCTGGGTTCAATCCCTAGCACCATAAAAAAAAAAAAAAAAAGGTTAAGATGGGGCGGGGTGCAGGGCTACTGAGGATGGAACCCAGTACCACTGAGCTACATCTTAATCCATATATATATATTTTTGGGGGGTTGGGGGGACAGTGTCTAAGTTGCCTTGGCTGGCCTCAAATGGGCAATCCTCCGCCTGAGTACTCAGCATTATAGGAGTGTACAACCACACCCAGCAAAATAAGGAAAAATTTAAATGAGATTTTACATTACATAAGTATCCCATCTCTTCGATCATGCAGTAATATCCTATCAATTCTTACTTATAAATGTCATGACATGCCTGAGACTAAATTAAATAGCTTCAGGAAATCCCAACTTTATAAACTTCAGTTTCTTTATAGGAAGAAAAGTAGTAGTCTAGAAACAGCTTTATTAATGGAAAACAGAAACTGTCTAACAAAGTAGGGAAAACTTTTTATATAAACAACCACATAGTATGTATTTTAAAACTTCTGGGGCTGGAGTTGTGGCTCAGTGATAGAGCACTCACCTAGCATGCATAAAGCCCTGGGTTCAATCCTCAGCACCACATAAATACAAAACAAAGGGCTGGGGATATAGCTCAGTTGGTAGAGTGCTTGCTTTGCAAGCACAAGGCCCTCAGTTCAATCCCCAGCACTGCAAAAATAAATAAATAAAATGAAAGTATTGTGTCCACCTACAACTAAAAAATTAAAAAAGAAAAACTTCTGTGTTGCCAGTCTCTTTCACACATTAGTCTGTTTTAACAATCCTTTAAAAAAAATTTTTTTAAGCAACAAAGTTTCAGAAGCTAAATGACAGGTGGACAACTGGTAACTAAATTATTTCATGAATTTCAGAAAGGTGACCCCTAAACCAGGACTTTGGAAAACCCAATTATTCATGCCCAAAAATTCTTGAGTCAGGAACTGGCAGCACACAGTACTCCTTAAAATGCAAGAGTGAGTTAAATAAATGAAGACTGGGCAAATGCAGTCTGAGAAGCAGTTGAATACTTAAATTTTCCAAATCTACCTGACTGCTGTCAACCCGAGCCTCACTAACAGAAGTCTGTTGGTTTATTCTCTGAAAAGTGTTTCAGTTGTCCTTTAAGAATCCCAGTAGTAATGGCCACCAGATACATTTGAAGTCTGTGTATCAAATACCAGGGAAAGAGAAATACACTCCCTTACACCCAATACAAACACACACAGTCTTGATAGTCAACCCTCAGTCCTAAGGTAAATTTAAGTTTCCCTTCAAGTGCATGGCCCAAAAAGGAAACACCTCCTAGACGACAGGTTTTTCTCCAAAAAACTTGCTCACTTTAGAATATCATGCCATGAAGTTCAAAGTCAGTGAATTCCAATTAGTGTAGGCTTTTTAGTTACTGATCACCCAAGGGTTATACATCTAAAACAAGCCTCAGACATAACAGAGACAAAAGGAAATGAAGAAAAAAACAACAACAAAAAAAACAATTTAGAAGAAACAGTCTACAAGGAGATAAAAGTTGGGTTTTGTGTTTTGTTTTGGGGGGTTTCGTTTGCTTGTTTTCTTTAATAAGCCATTTTAAGCCAGGTGCAGGAGCCCAGACCTATAATCCCAGCAACTCAGGAGGCTGAGGCAGAAGGATCAAAAGTATGAGGCCAACCTGGGCAACTTAGTAAAATCCCGTCTCAAAATAAGATAAAAAGGGCTGGGTGTGTTGGCACACACTTGTAATCCCAGTGATTTGGGAGGCTGAGGCAGGAGGATCCCAGGCTCAAGGCCACCCTGCGCAATTTAGCAAGGGTTGTCTCAAAAAGAATGAAAAACAAAAAGGACTAAGAGGGGCTGCAACTGTAGCTTAGTGGCAGAGCACTTGCCTAGCATGTGTGAGGCATTGGGTTCAATCCTCAGCACCACATAAAAATAAATAAAATACAAGTATTGTGTCCATGTACAACTTAAAACAATTTTTTTTATAAAACTGGGCTAAAGATGTAGCTCAGTGGTAGTGTGCCCCTGGGCTCGTCTTTAGTACCACCAAAACTAAATAGTCATTTACAGCCTCAGAAATCAGAGGAGATACTGCATCCATGAAAAAGCACAGGATGTTATATTAAAATCAATTTTTCAGAAAACAAAAAAAGAGCTCTTAGGAAATCAAAATCTTAACAGCAAAAATGAAAAACTCAATAGAACATTTAGGAAATAAAGTACATCCTTCCAAAATCTAGATGAAAAAGATGAGAAAAAAGAAAATTGGAAAACTGGTCTAAGAGATGCAAATAAATGACAAATTTCAGAAAAAGAAACAAAAGCAAAAATCAATGAGCCCCACCTTCCCCAAATTCTTATGTTGAAGCTTTTACCCGCATTGTGACTGTGTATGGAGACAGGGCTTTTAAGGAAGAGGTAACTAATATTAAATTAGGTCATGAAGAAGGACCTTAAACTAAAAAGGTGGGTAGAGATCTCTCCCCACCAAAAAAACAGATGAGAGGCTTCATCAGAAACTAATCCTTGATTGTACCTTGAACTTCTAGTCTACAAAACTGTAAGAAAATAAATATATATGTTCTTTAAGTCATCCAGTCTGTGGTATTTTACAACGGCCCTGGCAGACAAATATAACCGTTAATGAAATAATTCAAGGAAATTTCCCAGAACGAACATAACTCCACAGATTTAGAAGATACAACAGCCAAGAAAACACATTAAAAATAGATGTATACCAGTTTACTTCATTTATGTATGATGTGTCAAAATGCATTCTATTGTTGTGTATAACTAATAAGAACAAATTAAAAAAATAGATGTATACCAAGTCACAACCTTAGGAAATTTCAGAATACAAGAAATACAAAATTCCAGAAAGGAAAAAGAAATTAATGATTAAGAATCAGAATGTCTTCAGAATTCCCAAATGGATGCTGAATTAGAAAAGAATGAAGTAATGCCTGCAAAATTCTCAAGGAAAATTATTTTCAACCTAGAATTTGTTACCCAACCAAATCAAGTGGGAACACAAAAACAAGAACGATTTCAGTGATAAAAGACCTCAGCCTTTCATAGAAATCTACTGCATGATATATTTTGTCAATGGGGGGCTAAAAAAAAATAAACACCATGTTGAGCAAAAGTAGCCAACCACAAGAGTGAGTGTAAGTGTGTGTGGTTCTACTTACATTAAGTTCAAGAATAAGCAAAAATAATTTATAGTGATAGAAGGTCAGAAGAGTAATTATTTCTGAGGGGAAGGTAAGGAATATTGATTAGGAGAGGGTAGGATTGTGTCTTTTAAAGAACCAGATACATTCTATACCTTGATCTAGACCATGGGTTATGTGATTGCTCACAAATAACAAAAATTCATTGAGGTACACATTTAAATATACTCACATGTAAGAAAATAAAATTTTCAACTGGATATGATAGGAATATATTTTTAAAAAAGGAAAAATGTTTAAAGCCTCATACAAAAGATCTTTGTTTCAGAACTAGTTAAAATAGTAAAACATATACACACACCTGGAAGTAACATTTAATAAATTAACATCATCCCTGGATTTTCCTGGCAAGAAAGAAAAATTGTTATTTGATATCTTCCTGTTTCTAGCAGCCAAACTTAATACCAATTAACCAAAGGGAACCATCTGGCTAGAGGGAAAAGTATGTTCACAAGTTCCAAGACAAAAAAGAGCTTGGCTATGCAAGACCCTAAGAGAAAAGGGAGAATGGGAAGAGAAGCCACCCAGAAACCAGCAAAAGCCATATAATGCAAAGCCTTATAGGGCTTTTCTTAAGGACATGGAGAGGAAATGAAAAGAAACATAGAAAGCAAAAGTAATTGATTTTCTAGGGCAGTGAGTAGTCACTGGGATGGGGATGGGTTGTACACCAAATATTTTAAATGTTTCTAATTTTTTTCCCTAGCAGAGCCAAAAAAATAAAGTAATACCTGGAAGTGATCGAGACTTTCTTTTTTTTTCCCTCACATGATTGGGCACTCTACCACTGAGCTACATCCCCAGTCCTTTTAAAAATTTTTTTATTCTGAGACACGTCTCACTACATTGCACAGGCTGGCCAGCAATTTTCCATTCTCCCATCTTACCAGCCCATATTACTGGGATTACAGGCTTGTGCCACTACACCAGCTGATCAAGCATTTTCAAAGAATATCTTCCAATATCCTATTAAATTAATAAAATATCTTTGCAATATGGCTGGAATACTTAAGTGCAGAGCATATTAAAATTTTTTTTTTTTTTTTGGAACCAGGGATTGAACTCAGGGACACTCCGCCACTGAGCCACATCCCCAGCCCTATTCTGTATTTTATTTAGAGACAGGGTCTCACTGAGTTGCTTAGGGCCTCGCTAAATTGCTGAGGCTGGCTTTGAACTTGTGATCCTCCTGACTCAGCCTCCCAAGTCCCTTGGATTACAGGCATGCACCACCGCATCCAGCTCAGAGCATATTAAATTGTTATATCTCTTACATGAGCAGCTCTCCACAGTGACATGATTTGGGGAATATTTGCTGAAATCTTTGGAAGAAATAGTTGTTTCTTTTTTCAAAAATATTCTTGAAAAGCATCAGTTCTTCAAAAAAAATCCATATATTTTGTTTTCTTTACTCAATTGGTCTATCTGAACAAAAGCAGAAGTCCTTCATACCATACTGAAATCTAGTTTTCCAATCCGTAAAGTATACTTTAGAAAAAAAGAACAGGAGGATTGGTGTTTCAACAGTTTATTTTAGGCAGTAATTTATTTAAACAAATAAAAACAAATCATTATTAAAAATCAAAAAGTAAATGAAAAACAGCCTGTTTCAGACCAAAAGAGGAAACATTTATCCTCTCCTGAATGATTTCACTCAATAATTTTCTATTCTGTTTTAAACCATTCAACTCTTGCTACTTACATGTAAGAAAAATACCAAGACAACCCTATACTGCCTCTATACTGCTTTAAGAGTTAAGAGGGGGGGAAAAAAATGTGAGGGAAAAATATATAAAAGCTAACTTCCCAAGATGGAACGTGACTTTTGGAATGTTTTGCTCAACAAACAAAAGTACTGTTGGTTCTTAACAGATGAACAAGAAGACAAAAAGTAGCAAAATGTGATCCCTGCTTTTCTAAAGCCAGTGCTAGAACATCTAGCTAGATCATTACATTTAGTTGTGTGATACACCCTCCAGGTTTCCTCCAAACCTGGATTACTTCAAATCGTTCTGTAATACCTTCAAGAACCCCAGATTCATTCTCTTTACCAAGAAATTCAAACAAAAAAACTAAATTCCATTCACTCTTTAGTGGGTCACAGGACTCAATGCAGAAATGACAGTATTTTTTGCTGATGCTCTAATGCTGTTAACACAGCTAACAAACACAGGAAAAGATTGCATATAGATACAGCCAAGCACACTAGCCCACACCAGTAATCCTGGCAAGTGACTTAGGAAGACAGGAGAATCACAAGTTCAAGGTCTCAGCAACCTACCAAAACCCTAAGTAACGTATTGAGACCCTGTCTTAAAAAACAAAAAGGGATGATGATGTAGCTCAGTGGTAAAGACCCCTAGGTTCAATCTCCAATACCCCCTGAAAAAAATATATATGTATGTAACCTTGTATGTAGACTTGAAATCATTGGTTGTAATAATTTACAATGAATTCACAATGCAGGTCATGAAGGTTCCCCTGCCCTAAAACACAAAAAAAGTAAGGTAAATAATACAAAACAACCTAACAAAAGATGAGTAGCAGTATAGTTCTCTAAATACACAAAACTTGAATAAAGAGATCAGGTTTTCCTCATAGCAAGATGTATGAATTTTAGTGCAGTTATTCTATATGGATTTCAATTTCCCTACCTATAAAACAAAAAGTTGGTTTCTAACATTCCAGCAATAATGTTCTATGATACTATCACACAGGTAGACATAAAATTATGACAAAAAAAAATAACTTCAACAAAATTTTATTTCATTTGCTATGTGGACAATTTAAGGGGAAATTTTCATTTTAAAGAGTAGGCAGCCTATGCATCAATATTCAAAGTTTCAAAGGTATAAATAAAAAGGTCAGAAAAATACATAGTGCAAATGAGAATGATTATTTCTGTCAGAATGGACAGTCCCTTTCAAAGAAATAGTACTGACATTAGAAAAGTAGGTTTTGAGCAAATTGTTGAAAGGCTATGAATTTTGAACTATGCTCTGTAGATAACAAAGATATCGCTGGTTTCTCAACAGTGAGGGATGTGTTCAAAGCATTTTTTTTTAAGATCTAGCAGCAGTCATGACATAGTTGAGAAGAGCCAGGCAGAAAATCTAGTTAAAGCTGGTGTACAATTCAAATAAAATTAAAATAGTGCACAAATGTAAAGAAACATGAATCTTTTCTTTAAAATTTGTAGTGCTGGGGACGGAGTCTTGTACATGCTTGGGTGCTCTACCACTAAGCTACATATCGCACCCAAACATTTATTGTAAAGAAAATGAAGAAAAAGCAAAGTGAAGGTTATGTGGATAGAGGTGAAACCAAGGCTTGTATCTGGGTAACTAAAAGCATATTGTTATACAATGTCACCAAAACAGTCAGCATATGAAATGTTTTGAAGGAAAGACCAAGTTCTAACTTTGATATAGGTCAAGGTTAAGGATCATCCAGAACAAATTGCTGCCTTATTTTGTCTCCAAATGCCATATTCAGCCTGTCAGTTTTCTTCCTAAAACAGCACCAAGTACTTAGGAAAAAATTTTTCAACGTTCAATGATTTCAAGAACTCTAGGCGCTGGGGTTGTGGCTCAGTGGTAGAGCGCTCACCTAGCACGCATGAGGCCCTGGGTTCCATCCTCAGCACCACATAAAAAATAAAGGTATTGTGTCCACCTACAACTAAAAACAAAGGGAAAAAAAAAAGAATTCTCTTTAGTTTTATTTATCAACTAAATAATCATTTAATTTTCTAGTTGCTGGAGAACTTTTTGGCATTTTTCCATCATATTATCAAGGTAGGTAAATTTATTTTTTCTCACAAGGGATTTATTTACAAAAATAATAACATCCAATCTACTTAAGCTTTGGAAAGAAAGTTCTCAAATGTCCACAAGAAAAATAAGAAAAACAGCATAAGTATCAATGTCTAGCAAAACATGACTGTATATTTCAAGTTTTATTTATGTGAACCTTAAAGTACTCAGAAAATCTAGACAAAAAGATAATACTTAGAAAAATAAGGCAAATATCTTAAAATTTAATACGAAGAACACAGGCAGAGATGACTTTAATACTCAGCAAACTATGTTTATTGGTGATAAGCCGAATTCTCCATATCCCAATTTTCCCAAAGAAAATCAGTGTGACCACAAATGCAAAGGATGTAATTTTAATCAACCAGTGCATAGTCGAGTTACTAACAAGATGTGAACTAAACATTATTAACAATTACGAAAAAACTTTCTTCTTGGGTTATTTCCCCACTTACTCTGTGACCTCACTGAAAGCTGAGACTTTAGGCACAATGATTTCCAGGTGTTTAAGAAATCGTTATGGTTGGTTTGTCATAAAGCTATCAAAGTAAGATTTTCAAAAATGAAGATTTCTCCCAACACTTTTTAGCCAGACATTGGGCTTCACTGCTCCCCTCCCAAGATGAGGTTAGCTCTCTGAACCTCGCCTCATTCTTTCCTAACTCTTAAGGCTTCTTACCTAATGTAACGGGTAGAATTATTTTCAAACGACTTCAGTTCATCAGTTCGACATTAACGGAGCGTCTACGTTAAGGTTATCAGCTTTAAACAAAACCCAGCCTCCCCAGCTTCTAACGGTGAATTAACTTGTATGGAAACACATTACAGGGCACAAAAATCAACCCATCGAAAAAAAAAAATTTTTTTTTAAACCGGACATGCCACCACTCATGTCAAAAGCTCAAAGTCCAAGCAACTCGCGCACAAGGCTAAAGCGGGTCCTCACCCTGAAAAGTTAACACCCAGATTTCCACCAAACGAGGAGAAGGGCCGGGGAGCGAGGGGGAGGGGCAGAGGGCGCGCCCCGCGGACGTCCCCCGCGCTCGGGGCTGGGGGTGCGAGCGCCCTTCTTTCCCCACCGCGTCCCTACCTTCCCGGCCTCGGGTTACGCCACAGCTGGCAACCAGACTTTATCAAAAGGAGCACACAGGCAGCGCACCGCGCGCTCGACCTTCCAGCCTCGCGGGGGCGGCGTTCCGGGAGCAGCAGGGAGGCCGCGGGGTCGACCCGAGCCGCGGCGCAGACGCCCAGCCTCCGCCGAGCGGCCTCCCCGCCCCCTCCGGCTCAGCTCCGCGCCGGCAGACGGCGCCCCCGGGGCTAACTTCGCCGGGGAAGAGGAAGCGACGCAGCGAGAACCGGCTGTGTGGACCAACGGGGGACGGAGGGCTGTGTGTGTCTGCCCGCCGGCAAGGCCGTCTCACCTTCCCTCTGCCGAGCCCAGGCGGCTCCAGTCAACTGAAGAGGGCACCGGGACGCCGCCGCGGCCGCCGGGATGGCCGTTACGGCACGAGGCCTGCGCTCCGCCGCCGCGTAGCTCTTTGGAAAGGGGCGGGGCGCGCGGCGAGAGGGCGGGTCCGCGCGGGCAGGAAACCCTTTCCCGGCCCAATCTGATACGCTCAGTCTCCCCTTTCCCCGTTCCTGACGCGACAGCGGTCTGCGCCGCTTCGGGATTGGGCGAACCCACCTGTCAATCAAGTCCTGTGCTGGGTGTCGAGTGAGCTGAGGCTGCGCCGTGGTAAGGGAGAGGTTGAAGAGCCCTGGGCCTGCTGGTGACTCTCGGCATTTGCCTCCCCGGCTCCTCTGGCTGAAGATTTTAGTCCTCACTGCTTAGCGCTGCTGCAGAAACTCTACAGCAAACAAGACTGCGTCCGGAGTTAAGCCCTAACTGCCTTGGTTTCCTCCTGATTTGTGCACCTGGACAGGATCCTCCCAGCTGAAGATTCTTAGGGGGAGGCTGCGACAAAGAAAAGCAAACTCCTGGAAATGGAAAACTAGCGGGCGGGGGAAATGTAAGACTTATGCTTAATTTGAGCCACAACCAAATTAAACTGAGTCTTAAGGGTCCTCAGAGCGTCCTTGTGCGTGTCTTCCACTCTCAGCTTAACAGCCCTGTTAAAAGGACTGTTACCTTCCGAGCTTGATCTGCCTATTCTTAGCGGCTTGGCTCCAGCCACCTGCTGGGGCATCAGTAAAGTGGTCCTCCCCCACTCCAGTACTACAGCCCCACCGCCACCACCACCAGAAAAAAAAAAAAAAAAAAAAAAAAAACTGCCTCCTTCCTAAACATCTTTGTGACTTGGTTTAGGTGTCGCTGTTCAGGGAAGCCTGCAGGGTTAAGAACCTTTCTAGGAACAGGTATTTCCCCATCTGAACTGTAGCCCTTCCTAGATTGTAAACTTCATTAAGTCAGAAGTTATGTCAGCGTTCACTTTTTCCCAGTGCCTAACACATGATATATGGTCAAAGTTTTTGTTAAAGGCATTAATGTATTTTCCTGTTGATCTTGGACCTGACCGCAAATCTCAAAAGTTCAGTTTTCTGTGTTAAAACTCTTCACTTGAGTACTAATGAATGTATGTGGTTAGCCTGCCTTATGTAGGATCACAAGAAAAAGCGTAAATTACCTATGGCCCCTTCCTAGCCTCAAGTTCGCTGAGACAAGTAAACCGTTGAAGTTAAAAACAACTACTGTCTGTCCATTATTAGTGTCCAAATTGAATAATGCATGAGAATTTTGAATGTAAGGGTTTGAATAAAGTTGAGGATTATCATATCTACTATGGACTGAATTGTATCCCTGCAAAATTCATTGCTAAAGCCTAATCCCCAGTATGACTGTATTTGGAGGTAGACCTTTAGTAGGTAAGTAAGGTTAGGGCCAGGCACATTGGTCTAAACCTATAATCCCAGTGACTCCAGAAGCTGAGGCAGGATGTTCAAAGCCAGTCTCAGCAATTTAGCAGGCCCCGTGCAACTCTGGGAGACCCTGACTCTAAATAAAGATATAAGAAATAAATAAGGGCTGGGATGTGGCTCAGTGATTAAGTGCCTCTGGGTTCAATCCCCAGTTTAAAAAAAAAAAGGTAAGTAAGGGTCAATGAGGTCATTAGGGTGAGGAACTAATCTATGAGATTAGTGACTTTATCTTTAAAATAAAAACAAAAACATGTTCTCCACCATGTGAGAACACTGAGAGAAGACAGTCTTCTGAAGCCAGGAAGAAAGTCCTCACCCAAAATCAACCCTGTGAGAAAATAAAATTCCTTTTGTTTAAGCCACTCAGCCTGTGATATTTTGTTATGGCAGCCCCAGTTAACACAATGGTTTGTTTCCCTGTTACTTGATACATTTTATAAAGTTTATGAGTTGACATACTATTATATTAATTTTGAAGAAACCATTGTCCAGAAGTTGAAACTAGTTCTCCAAAATCAGCAAACACAGTAGAACCTGATCCGATTTCAAGTCTAGTGACAGATTCAGCATGTGATGGAGGCAGAAGGTATGAATACAAAAACAACAAATGAAATACATAGCTTATACCACAAATTAACCCAGAAAAAATATGCTTAAATCATAAATTTAGGTTTTATTTTGGAAGAGAATCTGTATTTTGAAGGGGCCAATGATCTGAGTAGACCCTTCCCAAGATTTTGATCCAGATCTGTTGGCTATTATATGCCACCTACTCAAGCAATAAAAGATGTTTGGGGCTGTTGGGTGGAGGCTCAGTGTAGAGTGTTTGCCTGGCTTACATGGGGCCTGGGTTTTATCCTCTGCATCACAAAAGAAAAAAAAACAGGTGCAAATGAGGGAGAGGCTAAAGGACTTGGTGAGACCCTATCTCAAAATATTTTTTTAAAAAAAGCTCTAGGGGCTGGGCACAGTGGCACACGCTTGTAATCCCAGCAGCTCTGGAGGCTGAGGCAGGATGATTGCAAATTCAAGGCCAGCCTCAGCAATTTAGCCACGACCTATGCAACTTAGTGAGATCCTGTCTCAAATTTTTTAAATAAAAGGGTTAGGAATGTAGCTCAGTGGTGAAGCACCTCTGGGTTAAATCTTCAAAACCAAAAAACAGAAAGAAAAAAAAAAAAAACTGGAGATGTAGCTCTGTGGTAGAGTACTTGCCTTGCCTAGCATGTGCTAAGCCCTCAATTCCTAGTACTGCCAAAAAAACAACTAGAAGACAGGCATTTGTGCATACACACACACAAAACCTCCATGAAAAATATATGAGCAGGGGGCTGGGTTGTGGCTCAGTGGTGGAACATTTGCCTAGCATTTTGTGAGGCACTAGGTTCCATTCTCAGCATAATAAATAAATAAATAAATAAATAAATAAATGTCTATTGACAACTAAAATAAATATATTTAAAAATATATATGCAAGAGGAGTTGAGTCTTGAGCCACCCAGTGCAGCCTAGGTGTTGCTAGCAAGTCACACACTGTTCTGGCTCACCCTACTCTGTAATACTCAAAGTCTTTTTTCTTCGAGATGCCTGAAGAAGTGGAGACCTTTGCCTTTCAGGCAGAAATTGCCCAACTCATGTCTCTCATTCTCAATACCTTCTATTCCAACAAGGAAATTTTCCTGCAGGAATTAATCTTTAATGATTCTGATGCCTTGGACAAGATTCACAATGAGAGCCTGACAAACCCTTCCAAGTTGGACAGTAGTAAAGAGCTGAAAATTAACATCATCCCCAACCCTCAGGAAAGGACCCCTGGCTTGGGTGGACTCGGGTATTGGCATGACCAAGGCTGATCTCATAAACATCTCAGGAACCATTGCCAAGTCTGATACTAAAGCATTTATGGAGGATCTTCAGGCTGGTGCAGACATAACCATGATTGGGCAATTTGGTGTTGGACTTTATTCTGCCTATCTGGTGGCAGAGAAAGTGGTTGTGATCACAAAGCATAATGATGAACAGTATGGCTGGGAGTCTTCTGCTGGGGGACTCCTCACTGTATGAGCTGATCATGGTGAGCACATTGGCCAGGGTAGTAAAGTCATTCTCCACCTCAGAGAAGACTAGACTGAGTACTTAGAGAAGAGGCAGGTCAAAGAAGTGGTGAAGAAGCACTAGCAGTCGTAGGCTGTCCTATCACCTTTTATTTGGAAAAGGAACGAGAAAAGGAAATCAGTGATGATGAGGCAAAGGAAGAGAAAGGTGAGAAAGAAGAGGAAGATAAAGATGATGAGGAGAAACCCAAGATTAAAGATATGGGCTCAGATGAGGAGGATGACACTGGTAGGGATAAGAAAAAGAAAACAACAGTTGAGGAGAAATATATTGATCATGAAGAACTGAACAAGATCAAGCCCGTTTGAACCAGAAACCCTGATGACATCACTCAGGAAGAATATGGAGACTTCTACGAGAGCCTCACCAGTGACTGGGAAGACCACCTGACAGTCAAGCACTTCTTTGTAGAAGGTCATTTGGAATTCTGGGCATTGGTGTTCACCTCTCAGCAGGCTCCCTTTGACCTCTTTAAGAGCGAGAAGAATAACAACAACATTAAACTCTGTGTCAGCCATGTGTTCATCATGGACAGCTGTGATGAGCTGATACCAAAGTACGTTAACTTTATTCATGGTGTTGTTGACTCTGAGGACCTGCCCCTAAATGTGTCCCAAGAAATGCTCCAGCAGAGCAAAGTCTTGAAAGTCATCCATAAAAACATTGTGAAGAAGTGCCTTGAGCTCTTCTCTGAGTTGACAGAAGACAAGGAGAACTATAAAAAATTCTCTGAGGCATTCTCTAAAAATCTTAAGCTTGCAATCCATGAGATTCTACTAATCAGCGACGCCTTTCCGAGCTGCTGAGCTACCACACTTCTCAGTCTGGAGATGAGATGACTTCTCTGTCAGAGTATGTGTCTTTCATGAAGAAGACACAGAAGTCCATCTGCTACATTACTGGTGAGAACATAGAGCAGGTGGCCAACTCTGCTTTTCTGGAGCGTGTGCAGAAGTGGGGCTTTGAGGTGGTACACATGACTGAGGCATGCAGCAGCTCAAGGAGTTTGATGGGAAGAGCCTGGTCTCTGTGACTAAGGAAGGTCAGGAGCAACCCGAGGACAAGGAGGAAAAAAAGAAAATGGAAGAGAGCAGGGCAAAGTTTGAGAACCTTTGCAGGCTCATGAAGGAAATCTTGGATAAAACTGTTGAGAAGGTCACAATCTCCAACAGGCTTGTCTTCACCCTGCTGCATTGTTCCAGCATCTGTGGCTGGACAGTCAACATGGAGTGGATCATGAAGGCCCAGGCACTTTGAGACAGATCTACAATAGGCTACACAATAGCCAGAAAGCACCTGGAGATGAACCCTGACCACCCCATTGTGGCGACACTGTGGCAAAAGGCAGAGACGGACAGAAACGACAAGACTGTCAAGGACTTGGTGGTGCTGCTATTTGAAACTTCGCTCCTCTCTTCTGACGTCTCTCTTGAGGACCCCACCCCCAGACCCACTCAATTCACATCTATCATAATAAAGCTAAGCATAGGCATTGATGAAGATGAAGGGACAGGGGAAGAACCCAACAATGCTGTCCCTGATGATCTCTAACCCTAACCCTAACCCACTCTCAAGGGTGATGAGGATGCATCTCACATGGAATAAGTATATTAGAAGTTGCCACTGAGAAATCTGCCCCCCATATAGTGTACCCCTGGCTCCTACAGTAACCTTGAATGGCTTTTTCCCACCTGGCTTCCTCTGCTGATTGATGTTCTAATGGTTTTTCTCCTGTACTTGTGTCTTAAGGCAGGAAACAAGGGCCTTAAGCCTCCACCCCCTACCTAGTTTGGAAGCAGGGTTAGATGTTGTACTGTGTTTTTTGTTGTTTTACTTTGATCCAAAATTAAAGTATGTAAAATACAGTTTTATACCAAAAAAAAAAAAAGGAGCTGAAGGAAATAAGGTAACAGCAAAAGAGAAAAGCACAGACTTGAAGCATAGAAAGTCAGAAAGTCTTGTTCACAATTACACTTCGAAGAAATAAAGTCTTGTTCTTATGGGGCAGAAGTTGTTCCAGACACTTAGTTTCACATACTCTTTCTTATCTTCCCGACTTTCAAATGAACATGCAAGTGGCTTTCCTCTCTCTCAGGAAACTCAAACAATAAGAATCATCCTTTACCTTATGTGCATTTATGATTACATGACCTGTGTTATTCTACATCATATACAACCAGACAAATGAGAAGTTATACTCCATTTATGTATGATGTGTCAAAATGCATTCTACTGTCATGTGTACTAATTAGAACAAATAATAAACAAGAATCATCCTTGTTAACTAGTGCTGAACGGACCAGGGACTAATTAGAATCAATTAACAACAAACTTGGGTCAAAACTCAATGACCTACCCAGGTGTGGTGGTTGCTTGCTTATAATCCCAGTGATTCAGGAGGCCAAGGCAGGAAGAGCACATGTTCAAGGCCAGCCTGGACAACTGCATGAGACCCTGTCTCAAAATTAAAAAGGGGCTGGGAGCCGGGT
>JAJEJO010000660.1:212206-226625 GCA_020662805.1 Glaucomys volans
GTCTCTAAATAAAATATAAAATAGGGCTGGGGGTGTGGCTCAGGGGTGGAGTGCCCCCGGGTTCAACCCCCGGTACCAAAAAATAAAAGGGGGGGGGGCTGGTAATATAACTTAGTAGCAGAGCATCCTTGGGTTCAATCTCCAGCACCACAGGGGGGAACAAACCTTGATGACATATGGACTAGATATAGGCAGCTAATGTCTAAGATAAAGACATGCAAATGACTTTCTTCATTAATCCCAAAGGAAAGTATCAGAGAAAACAAGAAAAAGTGGGCCTCCATGTCTCAAGGCTTTTCCCAGGAAATTATTGAGGGCTTATGGTTAGAACTGGTTATAGAGAATATCTAGTTTAACATCACTGTCAGATGGAAATGCTTAGGATGAAAAATGTCCTACATACCAATTAGCAAGAAGTAATCACAGGCTGGACTATGAGGTATAGAAATTACTGAGTCCTGGTAACTAAATTTAATTTTTAGATTCAGTGTTCTGCTTTTATGGGAATTAATTCAGTAAAAATGTGTTAAGGGTTCACTCAGTAGTAATAGGTAATCCAGTAGGTACTGGATATCTAAAGATTAGTCCTCTACATTAAAGGTGCACAAGCCAGTGTCAGAGAAAGAGATTGAGGCAGACATTATTATTAATATAGTAAATACAACAATATATGTATAGAAGGGAGACATTAAGACACAGAGGAAAAATGCAGCCAAGCTAGTGAGGAAATTAACTAGACAAGAAGGATTTTCTACTTAATAAAAGGCACTAAACAATAGTATGTTGCTGGAACAGGAGATGGTTATAAATATAAGAAATACATTGTAGAAGTCAAGAACCTTGGTGTTGGGGCTGGGGTTATGCCACAGTGGTAAAGCGCTTGCCTAGCATGTGTGAAGCGCTGGGTTCAGTCCTCAGCACAAATAAAAGTGTCCACATTCAACAACAACAAAAAAAAATTTAAAGAAAAACCCTTTGTGTTTATCCTAAAGGCAATGAAATGTCATTGGAGGGCTTTCCTTCAGCACTTTAAAGCTGTCTCTGGGCTGGGGATGTCGCTCACTGATAGCTTGCCTAATATGCACAAAGGACCTGGGTTCCATCTCTAGAACTACCAAAAGAAAAAAAAAGTCATTCTGTTACTTTTTGATTTCCATTGTGTCTGCTGAAATGCTAATTGTAAATCTTGTCATTATTTTCCCATATCATGTGTTTTTCTCTGGTCACTTTTAAGTTTTTATATCTTTATATTTGTTTATCAGTAATTACACTGGTAATAGTAGTTACACTGTTATCAACAGTTACATCGTAGGTGTTATTTTGCTTTCATTTATACTGCTTGGGGTATACTTAGTTCCCTGTATCTCTGAGTTGCTGGGTTTTGCTTATTTTCTTTCTTCCTTTGCTTTTTTTCCTTCCTTTCTTTCTTTCATCAAATTTGGAAAAGGAGTAGCCTATATTTTTCCTGCCTCAGTATTTTTTTTTCTGCCTCATTCCCTCTTTTCTCTTCTGGGACTATAGTTACAATTACACCAGATTTCCTAGTACATATCATTCAGGCTCTGTTCTTACTCCAGCCGCTTTAAATCTTTTTCTGTCTGTGCTTCAATTTGCATAATTTCTATTGAGAGCCAATGTCTAGTAATCCTTGAAAAATTTAAATGTTGACATTTTCCCAAAGTACAGGAGTCTTATAATTAGTGACGGTGGATTCCTTGGAGGAAGATTTGGAGACATATTAATCATGAAAACAAAAATCACAAGATATTACAACAGACAAGATTTAATATTGGATGTTGATAGACTAAAATAAAAGGGAACATGAAGTAACCCAGAGGTGATAACTACATGGAGCAGCTTCCACAGCTAGGGCCAGGGAAAAGGGTCATGAGGTTGGACTATCAGGTCTCAGAAGCTCGGAAGAATGACCCAGATGAACCATAGCTCAGGCCCCTGAGAAGAGGCTATCAAACCTTTCTTTTGGTCCTGCTACTTGGTTGCAGGGAGGGCCAATGCCAAAAGAAGCTCAAGGCTAAAATAAATACCTCCTGCTGAAGCAAAGGGCCATTGCTTATGGTTTGGGTAACAGTGACAGAAACTATAAGCAAATGAAAAGGAGGACGTTCCTTCTCCCCTTTCACCTTCTAGTCTCCCTCTAGGGTCCTTAATTTGTGGAACCTAGTCAGCACCACCTAGCACAGGAAGCTTGTAGTTGTAGGTCTCTGCCATAGCATTCTACAGGAAAGTATAGAAGAGTGAATTTGCGGCTGAGAGACAATGGTTTAAAAACCAGTCCCATTTCAACATTTGTGCAGAATTAGTAAGTGGGTTAAACCAGATTCAATGTCATCCTCTATGCTTTTACAGAATTTTGGGCCCTTTATGAAAAGAATCTTAGGACACCATGTCAATTTTCTGCTACATTATGATTACTGCTGGTAATCATCAGAAGGAGTACCTTTGCTGCAGCTCACTTATGTACCCACCATGAAATCATGAACAAGGGCAGCTTGAAAGAGATCTGAGGATAATAGATCCTGCTCCAACATTAGATCTCCCATCATCAGGCACACAATGGCATGAATTACGTAAGGCTGGCAAGAACTCAGTCTTCTCCCTACACCCATTTCCCATGCATTGCCTAATGTGGCTATAGCAAGAAGAGGACCAATTTCCTGTTCTAACATGGACCCATGTCATTGAAAACCAGCTCCTTTCCTTTGTTCCCTCATTCTTACTTCAACTCAAACTCTTTTACTCACCTCTGTCATATCTACTTTTCTAGTGCAAGTAGTTGACAAAACAGCACTTAGTGTTCAACATTTCACCCTATATTATACTTTTCACAAATGAAGATTTCAAACATTGAAGGGTTTTGTTGAACATCTATAAAATGTTGGGCATGAGCATTTTGCAAATTTTGGAAATTTAGGGCCATAGAAGTTATGCCTGGAAAAGGTTCTGTGTCCTTTTCAATGGAAATTAACACTTCACAATCACTGTGTGTTAATAACTGTAAAGACACCAAGTTCATGACATATTTTCATATTTAATATCTATGTTTGAATATATTAGACTATAATAATTTTTCTGCATCTGACTATATTAATTATATATTATATAGCACTCTGAATTATATAACATAAAGACATTTATAGGTAGGTAAACATTAAATTGGCAGTGTACATATTAATAACTGAACATTAACAAAATAATAATAACCAGGTATCATTTAATGGGAGAGTCTAGTATTTCCTGATAATCTTGCCTTTTTAAATTCCTCCAGTAAAGTTTATAGCCGGCAAGGACAAATACACTAATCATAATGATTACCCCTCCAAAGACATCATAGACACTAGGAAATATGTGTAACACTAGAAGCTGCAGGACCATAGCTACCACAATCTCCAGATGCTGTACTGTGCTGACCAAAGCTGGATGGAATTTGTCCAAGGCATAATAAACTCCTAAAAATGCCACAGTAGAACAGACGCATATAGCAATGAGATAACTCCATGTTTCTCCATCTAATGGAATGATGGGTTCTTGAAGAACAAACATAGTAGATACTCCCCAGATTGTCCCAGTCCAACCAAAGGTAAACAGTGCAGTCCACATGCTGATCTTCTCCCTGATGGATCTGTATACTATCATAGAAAGAGCAGTGGTCAGTCCGGCCATCACAGTCATAGTGTACCCAAAGGCTTCTTTCCAGGCATTTAACAAAGAATTGTCTTCATCGACAATATTGGGGATCATGACAAGACAAACACCTACGATGCTGCAAACAACTGTAGCCATGTCAACATAAGCCATTTTCTCATCTACAAGTAGAAATGCCAAAATGGCACTGAACACTGTGGTTGTGGCTCTCCACATAGTGGTGCCATTGCTGGGAGGAACTATTGAAAATGATGTATAAGCACAGGTGATAGAAATGACATTGCACACACCATAGAAGAAGAGTCGCAATCTGTATCCACTGGGTCCAAAGGGAGGCTCCTGGTAGTAACACACAACTAAAACAGATAAGACCTGCAAGACAGAACGGATAAAAATCAGTTCTAAAGATGGAACTTTAGAACGGTCAGAAACAAGCCTAGTGATAAGGGCTACACATCCATGAGCCAGAGCAGATCCAAACAGAACTATCCACATTTTTCGGGATTGAAAAATATTTTTTTCTGCAAAGCTCTGGAATTGTCCAATCTCATTGGTCATTGGGTCTTCTGTTGGTGGAGGTTGAGTATCCATGGTTCCAAAGAAAGTTCTACCTTTTCTTTTCATTTCACTCAGCAAACCTTTCTTTGGATTTTCTTCCATAAAATTTCCATAGTCTTCATTGATTTCTTCATATCCATCTTCCCCAGGCTGGGGATAATGAGAAGTATATTTCACCATCACTGTGTTGGGATGTATTTTCACCCGTTTTTTCACTGGATACTTTTTGGATGGAGAAGTATCCATTTCTTCACACAATCAATTCTATTAAAAATAAAAGAGACAAATGTCATATTCATTCCATTGAAAAAATAATTTCTATTCTAATAATATGCACCACTTCAATACAGAAAGTAGAGCTTATAACAGGAGTCTAGGGGAAAATGTATTATAGGAAAAGATGATCTGGAGCTGGAATTGTGGCTCAGTGGTAGAGCGCTAGCCTAGCATGTGTGAGGCACTGGATTGGATCCTCAGCATCGCATAAAAATAAATAAATAAATAAATAAATAAATAAATAAATAAAGGTATTGTGTCCATCTATAACTAAAATGAAAATTAAAAAGACGATCTGGCAATATGCTTATTACATCTAAGGAATGCAATGGAATCATCTACCCTTCTTCACTCCCATCTTAGATTTGTCCCAATTTCTCATCCTGCTTATTCTTCGCTTATTCAGGTCTGTTTCTCAGCCTTACATGACATACTGATATTTTTTCCATCCTTTCATTCCTACCCATTTCTCTATTAATGCAAAAACACAGAGAAATAAATAACAACTTAGATCAAACTTTTATTTTTCATTGTGACCAACTGTCTACACTGTAAATTATAAGTGGATGAGTCCAAAGTCTTTGGTGTAATCAATTTGGTTTAAGACCAGACTCCACCTTACAAGTTATAGTAATTTTACTCTGTGCTTGTCACACATTTCCAAATATAAAAATACACTGAAATTAAAAATAAAATGAATTTAGTAGCACATGCATTGCTGCTGAGAATACAAAAATTGTACAAATATTCTGATAAATAGTTGGGCAACATACATTGAGACTTTAATTAGAAATGATCCTGTATTAAGCAATATCACTTTTATGATTTTTACCATGAAAAAGTGATTATAAGATGCTTTTTACTTTCTGAATAAAAAGAAAGGAAAAGGAAGAGAAGGGAAGGAAAAAGAAAAGAACTGGTTGTGAGGATGCATACCTATAATCCCAGTCACTTGGAGGCTGAAACTGGAGGATTGCAAGTTTAAAACTAGCCTGGGCACTTAGTGAGATCCTGTCTCAAAATAAAAAAAAAACTTTTAAAAGAGAGTGGGGTTGTGGACGCCCTGGGTTTAAGCCCAATTAGCACCAAAAAACAAAACAAAAAAAAAACAAAACCAAAGGAAAAAACTAAGAAAACTTATTTATATTTCCTTACATAAAAAAATTATGGCTGGAGATAAACAAAAGAAACTAATAGTGGTTGGGGTGGTACCGGGAAGAGGAATAGAAGAAAACCTTTTTGCAGTGTAATGTTAAATATTTTTATTTTTGAACCATAATATTGTTAAAAACTAAAGAAAATTTTCATCTACTACTCAAGAAAAAAGAGCATACAAAAAGTATAAGGAAATGTATGCAGGAAAGATCATTGTAGCTAACAACAGTGAATCTTTTTTTTTTTGGTACTGGGGATTGAACTCAGGGGCACTCCACCACTGAACCACATCCCCAGCCCTATTTTGTATTTTATTTAGAGACAGGGTCTCACTGAGTTGCTTAGGGCCTCGCTAAGTTGCTGAGGCTGGCTTTGAACTTGCAATCCTCCTGCCTTAGCCTCCCAAGTGCTGGGATTACAGGTGTGCATCACCGCACCCAGCAACAGTGAATCTTTATACAGTGGAATAGCATGCTATTGTTCCATTATAAATGACAATGTGGATCTTTACTAACATGGAAAGATGTCTACCTCATCTCCCATCTTGAGGAAGAAAAATATCAAGCTTTATTTTGTTAGGTAAGGATTAAAGAAATAATGCATATAAAAAACAAGCCATAATGCCTGTATACTGAAAACTCTCAGTAAATTTTAGCAATAAATCTGATTTCTTGGGCTGGGGCTGTAGCTCAGTGGCAGAGTTCTTGCCTAGCATGTGTGTGTCCCTGAGTTCCATCCTCAGCACCACATAAAAATAAATAAATAAAATAAAGGCATGCTGTCCACCTACAACTACAAATTTTTTTTATTTTGATTTCTTTTCATCTATAATTATCTTATGAAACAGTGTGTGTTTTTACATTGGGTGATCCTTTCTTTTAGACCAGTATTTGCTCATTCAGTTATCTATCTTTCCTTCCTTTCTTCCTTTGAAAAATTTCCTAATTTCTTTCCAATGACTCCTTTTCCCCACTAAAAGATAGAAAGTGAAAGAGAGAAAAAGAAAATTTTTTTTTGTCCTCATGACTCCCTGGTTCCTTGCCAAAACTCATCAGTTCCAGGATCTTAAACCATGGCCCAGAAATCAAATCTAATTCTGTTCTTTGACACCATCTGGATAGCCAACTGTTCTATTCTATTTACTCTTTTTTTCTTCTAAAAGGGACTGCCTTTGACTGGAAAGTCATGGAAAAATAAAAAATATTTTTAAAAACCCACCATCTAAATCTATGCCCCCAAGTCCTTCAGTCTCCTAGCACGGACCTCTCCCGGTGGCCTTCCCTTCCATGGCCCTCCCATGCCCCTATCAGGCTAATCTAACTATTCTTTATCTCCAACTTCTAGAACATTTTCACTTCAAATCATGGTTTCAGCTTCAATACCCTCAAATTGAATTAATAGCCCTGATCTCTCAAGTAGATTTTCCTCATTTATATTTATGATGTCACCATTCTTCTAGTCCCTCAAACTAGAAATCAAAGAATATTCTGAATTATCATTTCTGCCATCACACTCCCATTAGGTCATCAAAATTACTGTTTTTGTCTTTGAAATATTTCTCAGATTTTGCCTTTTCCTCCAACCCCACATTACCTCTATGATTCTGGGTCAAATTATTGTCAATTCTTCTCTAAAGTAACTGCAACAGCATCCTGTTACAGTTGGATATGAAAGCAGCCTCTGAAAAGCTCGTGTGTTAGAAACATGTCCAATGTAGCAATGTTCATAGGTGAAATGATTAGATTATGATGGTTGCAACCTCATCAGTGGATTGATCCATTTGATGGATTATTAATTTGAATGGACTCCAGGGTGGTAACTGTAGGCAGGTGGGGCAAGGCTGGAGGAAGTTGGTCACTGGTCATACGCCCTTGGAGATTATATCCTGTTCCTGGATCTTTTCTCTCTTTCTCTTTCCCGGTTGCTATGAGCTGAGCAGCTTTCTTCCACCATGCCCTTCCACCATGATTTTCTTCCTCATTTCAGACCCAGAGCAATGGAGTCAGTTGACCATGGACTGAATCTCTGAAACTGGGAGCTGAAATAAACTTTTTCTCCTCTTGTCAGATACTGTTGTTCTTGTCAGATATTTTGGTCACAGTGATGAAAAGTGGACTAACACAGAAATTGTTGCTGTGACTAATCTGACCATGTGGTTCAAAAGCCTATGGAACTGATTTATGGGAAGAGTTTGGAAAAGTTCAAATACACAGGCTGGAGAAACCTTAGAACCTTATAAGCAAAGCTTAATGGGCAATTCTGGTGAGAGCTCAGAAGACCAGAATACAGATAGGAATGAGGACAGTAAAAACTGTGCTCCTGAGGTTTCAAAAGGGAATGAGGACTCTATTTGGAATTGGAGAGAGGTCACATATGTTACATTCTGGCAAATAACTTATCTACATTTTGCTCATATCTTGAGATGTATATGAGACCAATTTAAAGGTGATGATGGACTCGTTAATCTGGTAGAGGAAATTTCACAGCAGCATAGCATTCAGGCAGAATGGTAAGAGTATTGCTGGATGTTTTTTGCTAGGTTTACTGTAAGAATAAGCAGCAAAAAGTAGAGAAGAAAGATTTTTAAAACTTGCAGTTTGACCATAAAGGGGTATAAAAAACTGGATCCCAGGAAGTTGTAGTTTTTGAAAAGATTACCTCCACTAAAGAGAAGCTAAGTACCTTGCACAGAGACAATAGAAAATATGCCTTGAAGAAATCTCAGCAATCAGCAAGGGGGCCTACCCACAGCAGGCCCAGGAGTAAAACCTCTTCCTCTGATAAAAGACCATGGGGGCACACTGCTCACACAGGGGTGCCTAGAAAGTTATTTCCCCAGGATTAGTTTTACTGCATTAGCTGCCCAGGCACTCAGAGGCTACTGCATCCATAGTCCAAGGAGACCTGGCTACTGCTTTATCTGATAGTATATCTTGTTGTCAACCACATGGTACTGATTTTGCAGTAATGCAGGTTGCTAGAGTTTTAGGGTTACACCAAGGTTTCAAAGGAAGACCTGTGAAGCCTGGCAGAATGTGGCAGGGTCTAAATCCCTTGAGCAGCCCATGAGAAAGAAATGCATGCAACTGTGAAAATTAAGTCAAAACTGAAATGAAGACCCCAGGGATTAAGAGATGCCAGTAAGATGGAATAACTGCAAAGAAAAGCTGCTGGCTGCAGAGAGAGACAGCCGAAGAAGAGAGGCCATGTGGGCTGCAACCAACAAGGCAGGCCAAGCCCTTTGAAGTTCACATCTCACCACTATGTACACGAGATGCCAAACAGGCATTTACGGGACCTAATGTTTACCTGGCTGAGTTTTGGTCTTGTGCTGGTTCTGTCTTCTTTTTAAGCACTTATTCATTTCTTTTGGAATGGGAATGCTTACTTCTGTGCCACTATATATTGGATGCATGTAACTTGCTTTTGATATTTTCAGGGTCTCAGAGTCAAGAGTTTGCTCTGAGTCTTGGGGGAGACTTTGGACTTAGACTTTTGAGCAATGCTGGAATGTTAACCCTATAAGGATTCTTGGAGATGACCTGAATGCATTTTGCATTGTAAGATGGACATTAGATTTTAGGGGCAAGGGGCAAACTGTTATGGTTTGGATATAGAGTGTTCCCCAAAAAGTACATGTGTTGGAAATATGATGTCCAATGTAACAATGTTCAGAGATGGAATGATTAGATTATGAGGGCTTTAGCCTCATCAGTGGATTAGACCATTTGATTAATCTATTTGATGAATTAATAATTTGAATGGACTACTTACTGGGTAGTAATTATAGGCAGGTGGGGCAAGGCTAGAGGAAGAAGGTCACTGGGGGTGTGTCCTTGGGGATTATTTCTTATCCCTGGATCAAGTTGCTCTTTCCGTTTCCTGGCTGCCATCAGTTGGGCAGCTTTCCTCTACCACCACACCCTTCCACCATAATGTTCCGCTTAATCTTTAGCCCAGAACAATAGAGTGGCCACTGTGGCTTGAATCTGAAAAACTTTGAGTTCCAAATAAACCTTTCCTCCTTTAAGCTGCTCTTGTCAAATATTTTGGTCACAATAATGAAAAAATGACTAACACTCATCCCATCTTGCCTCTTTGAATCCCAATCTTTCTCTAAAATCCATTGATATGTTCCCACTGTCACATTATTCTGTCTTTAAAAGATTCAAACAAAACTGGGTGCAGTGGCGGACGCCTGTAATCCCAGCACTTGGGAGGCTGTGGCAGGAGGATTGTGAGTTCAAAGCCAGCCTCCGCAATTTAGTGAGGCCCTAAGCAACTCAAGTGAGACTCTGTCTCTATAGAAAATACAAAATAGGGCTGCGGATGTGGTTCAGTGGTGGAGTGCCCCTGGGTTCAATCCCCATTACCAAAAAAAAAAAAAAAGGATTCAAACAAAACAAAAACTTCCCTCCAGGCTTTCCCATTCAAGAACCTAGAGTTCACTACAGACCTACTCTCCACCTTATCAAATTTCAACTCCTCTGCTGGCTCTCAATATCCTGCCTAATACAGCACCTATCAATACTTAGCTCCTTAACGCACTTTGCTCTGAGCTATCAGTCCAGTGTCCTCCCTGACTTCATTATTTCCCTGAGCCTTTATTCTCACTGACTCCCTTCTGCTCGAAATTCTTAAACACTGCTCATCTTTTACAGTCCAATACAAATTCTATCCTTAGAAACAAGCCTTTCCTGACCTCTTCAGCCACTTGTTTCCTCCTCCTCCTTTTTCTTCTTTGTTTAAACATCTGCAGTTGTTCTTCCAATCTAATTTTCATAATCTAATCATTTTGTTATCTAGTTGACTCAGCTCAGTGCAGTTTTTGTTTCCAGTTACTAAACTCAAATATGCTTTGTCACATCTCCCTTCCTTCATGGACAAAAATTATCTTCTTCCTCTCTTAGATTCCATAACTTTCCATTCACTGTTCATTGTTGAATGTGTATCTTTTCATTCAAAGCTTTCCCTTGTCCACTGCAGGCCAGATCTACAGGTCCAGGAACACGAAGAGGGAGGGGCTGTGGTCTGCTATTTCACTCCCCCTATTCTCTCCCTTTGAAGGCCACGGAAAGGAGATATATTTCTCTTAGATACTTCTGTCTTATTCTTCTAGGCTCTATCTCCCCTAGTGTACTGGCACAGGGAGGAAGGAAAAGGAAAGGGACGTATGTCTCATAAGTTGGCTGCTGTTATATAACGGATTTTTGATGTGCAAACTTGACTGGACTGAACTACAATCCTCAGTTACTTAATCAAACTAGTCTAGGGCTGAAGATGTTGCTTAATGGTAAAGCACTTGGCTAGCACTGACAAAAAACAAAACAAAACAAAACAACATTAATCGAAGCAATACTGTGAAGGAATTTTGCAGATGTGATAAAAGTCCCCAATCAGTTGACTTTAAGTTTATGAAAAATAAACTATAGTGGGAATAGGCCTGGCCTAATCAGATAAGTCCTTTAAAATGGGGTTAGGCCTTTCTTAAATTCAGAGATTCAAAATATTTGATGCCCTTGGAGTACTAATCTGCTCATGACTTATCTTTACTTACTGCTTGTGGAAACAAGTTTCAGTCATACTCATGGGTTTCCAACTTGCTTTCTGCCCACTTGCCTTACTGAGGATTGAACCCAGGGCCTCCAGCATGCTCAGCATCAGCCAGCTCTTAATTTTCCCTTCCCACCCACTTTCCTGCCACAGACTTCAGACTTACTCATCCAGTCCCACAATAGCATATGCCAATTCCTTATAATGAATCCCCTGCTGGTTCTGCATCTCAGATTGAGCCCTAACCCTGATACTTGTTGGAATTCTCCCTCTGCTCAGGTTTTTGTTTCTCTATTAGACATCCTCTAGGCTGCAAGTATGCAAATGCAGTTTATCTCAAGTAAATTCTCCAGGCTCTCCTCAATGCATACATCCTCGATATGGGAAAACTCTATCCTGAGGCTTATAGTCCACAGATTTTTGCTGTTTGGCCTCCTTGCCTGTTGAGAAGCTCTCTTGGGAAGACACTAACAGTATTTTCTTAGCCCCAGGAAACTCATTTCTCCTTGCCACTCTAAACAGACGTGATAAGGATCACTTATCACTGACTCCTCTGTACTTTCTTTGTGCACAGGAAAGCAAAGGGCAATTAAAATGTGCTGTCTAGGCAGATTTCCAACTGAGGAATGAGAAGGCACACCCAACAGTTAGTTACAAATAACTGGTGACCTTCACTGTCAGTCAGCTTAAGAGGGAACGTCCCTCTCTTCTCCCCTATATAGAATAAGCATATTCTTCTTAGAATAAAGCCCCATGACTACTAATAAGATCCCTGTGACAGATGTACTTTCCAAAGAGAACCAGTAATCTAGTATGTTTGGTTTTTTTTTTTTTTTTAAATATACATCTTTTTTAGTTGTCAATGGGCCTTTATCATTCATTCATTCATTCATTCATATGCGGTGCTGAGAATCAAACCCAGTGCCTCACACATGCTAGGCAAGTGTTCTACCACTAAGCCACAATCCCAGCCCCATGTTTGGATTTTTTTAAGGTTTGACATATTTAGAAAGAGAGGCAGGCTGGGCGCGGTGGCGCAAGCCGGTAATCCCAGCACTTGGGAGGCTGAGACAGGAGGATTGCGAGTTCAAAGCCAGACTCAGCAACTTAGCAAGGCCCTAAGCAACTCAGTGAGACCCTGTCTCTAAATAAAATACAAAATAGGACTGGGGATGTGGCTCAGTGGTGGAGTGCCCCTGGGTTCAATCCCCAGTACCAAAAAAAAAAAAAAAAAAAAGAGAGCGGCAGGGAGGAGGGAGGTCTATGTTCCCTCCCATTGAAAGTAGACAGGCTTTCCTGACTGTTTCAATCAACAGAATATGGTAAAAGTGGCACATTGAGCCTTCTTCTGAGGCTGGGTCCCAGAACTGTGCCTTCCTGGCTGGAATACTTCTGCATGTGGCCAGGAGCTACCAGATAAGCAGTCTGACTGCTGAGGCCACAATGCTGTGAGGAAGCTCAAACTCACCCATGTAGAGAAACCACATGAAGAGGTTGTGAGACCACAAGGAAAGAAAGAAATGCCTGGTCAGCCCCAGTTGCTACAGCCCCCTGCTATTCCAGCCTAGCTGCAAGTCTATGAGACGCCCAGAATCAGAATCACTCACCCATGCCCTTCCCAAATCCCTGATCAGCAAAATCACAACAGATAATAAAGCACCTGCAATAGATAACTGAAACCTTCACTTCCCTCCCAAGATTTTGTTTCATGTTTTTAATTACTGGATTTGAACCCAGGGCCTCGGGGCCTCACACATGCTAAGCTAGTGTTCTACCAATTGACCTACATCCCCAGCCCTCTCCCTAATATTTTAAAGAATAAAATAGGAAGATGGATATTCTCCAGCGATAGTTAAAAATAGAAGACCTCTTAGGAAGTGACCTCTAGCCTTAACTGATTGACTTTGGAAAGTGGAATATTTTGTCCTCCTGTTGTGGGATCCTCGATGTGATTTCTGAGGCAAGAGGAAAGTCTTATTCAACAACCTCTTAGGTGTTCCTTAGTTTGTTAGTCCAGGAGCACATATTAAATGACATTTGTATTGTATAATTTTTGTTCATTTCTCTCAGTAAATTAACAGAGTCCAGCATTTCTCAATGATGTTAATATTACATTGTGTCCCACCAATGCAAATGTCTTCTAATCTAAAGGGATATATACAAATTTTCATCAGTCTCTCAGGTATTCATCTAATTCCAGGTTTTCATGAATAACTTCTTGAAAAGAACCTGGAATCCTGATGGGCTCTTACATTTTGCACATCTTTGAGTCTTTCAAGTCAATTAATAAAACCAGTTGAGGTACCATAAGCTCAGCACCATGGTAGGTGCTAGAAATATGAAAATAAATAAAAGAGATAATCTCTGTCCTCAAAGATCTTACAGATCAGTGGAAAAGGTGAGACGCAAGTTCAAATGTGCTATTTTAAGACGTGAATAAAGAAAGCCAGGGAAATACCGGGAGCTGTTGGAGCACAGATAAGGACTGTTTTCCAGGTGGAAACACCTGAATTAGAACCTCAGTCATATGTAACAAGCAGTCAGGTAAAAAGAAGAAGAAACCAAAGAGAGAAGAAATTTAAGAGTGAGAAGTGTTGACTTTTAGTTCTTTTTTTTTCTATCTCATTTTTACTTTTTATTTTTTTTAATTGCTTATTGATTCATTGAGCACAAATGGAGTACAGCTATTGTTTCTCTGGTTGTACACAAAGTAGAGGCACACCATCTGTGCGTTCATGCATGTACACAGGGCAATGGTATCTGTCACACATTCTGTTATTAATTTTACCCCCCACCCGCCCCCACCCCTCCCTTCCCTCTATGCTATCTATCTTTCCTCCATTCTTGCCACCCTTCCCCCCCCCCCGCATTATGCATCATCATTCATTTATCAGAGAGACCATTTAGCCTTTGGATTTGTGGGATTGGCTGATCTCACTAAGCATAACAGTCTCCAGCATTATCCATTTACCTATAAATGCCATAATTTTATTCTTCTTTATGGCTGAGTAATATTCTATTGTGTATATATACCGCAGTTTCTTTAGTCATTCATCTATTGAAGGGCATCTAGGTTGGTTCCACAATCTAGCTATTGTGAATTGAGCAGCTATGAACATTGATGTGGCTGCATCACTGTAGTAATCTGATTTTAAATCCTTTAGGTATAGCCCAAGGAGTGGGATAGCTGGGTCAAATGGTGGATCCATTCCAA
>JAJEJO010000660.1:233710-250885 GCA_020662805.1 Glaucomys volans
GGGAGATCTTTCCATCTTCTCAGATGCTCTTTAACTTCTTTCTTTAGCGTTCTGTAGTTCTCAGTGTAGAGGTCTTTCACATCTTTTGTTAGATTGATTCCCAAGTATTTTATTTTTTTTGAGGTTAGTGTGAATGGGGTAGTTTTCCTAATTTCTCTCTCAGAGGATGCATCACTTACAAATAAAAATGCATTAGATTTATGAGCATTAATTTTATATCCTGCTACTTTACTGAATTCATTTATGAGTTCCAGAAGTTTTCTGGTGGAATTCTTAGGGTCTTCTAAATAGAGAATCATGTCATCAGCAAATAGGGATAGTTTGAGCTCTTCTTTTCCTATTTGTATTCCTCTAATTTCTTTGGTCTGTCTAATTGCTCTGGCTAGAGTTTCAAGACCAATGTTGAATAGTAGTGGTGAAAGAGGGCATCCCTGCCTTGTTCCAGTTCTCAGGGGGAATACTTTCAATTTTTCTCCATTTAGAATGATGTTAGCTGTGGACTTAGCATAGATAGCCTTTACAATGTTAAGGAATGTCCCCACTATCCCTATTTTTTCTAGTGTTTTGAGCATGAAGGGGTGCTGTATTTTATCAAATGCTTTCTCCGCATCTATTGAAATAATCATGTGGTTCTTGACTTTAAGTCCGTTGATGTGGTGAATTACATTTATTGATTTCTGGATATTGAACCAACCTTGCATCCCCGGGATGAAATCCACTTGATCATGTTGCACTATCTTTTTAATATGCTTTTGTATGTGATTTGCTAAAATTTTGTTAAGAATTTTGCATCTATGTTCATTAGAGATATGGGTCTGAAATTTTCTTTCCTTGATGTGTCCTTCTCTGGTTTTGGTATCAGGGTGATATTAGCTTCATAGAATGAGTTTGGAAGGGTTACCTCCTGCTCTATTTCATGAAAAACTTTGAGGAGTATTGGAATGAGCTCTTCTTTGAAGGTCTTGTAGAACTCGGCTGTGAATCCATCTGGTCCCGGACTTTTCTTTGTTGGTAGGCTTTTGATGACTTCTTCTATTTCATTGCTTGAAATTCATCTATTTAAGTAGTGTATGTCCTCCAGATTCAGTTTGGGTGGCTCATATGCCTCTAGGAACCTGTTGATGTCTTCCAGGTTTTCTATTTTGTTGGAGTATAAATTTTCAAAGTAGCTTCTTATTATGTTTTGTATTTCAGTTGTGTCTGTTGTAATATTTCCATTTCCATCATGAATTTTAGTAATTTGGAGTTTCTCCTTCTCTCGTTAGCATGGCTAAGGGTTTATCAATTTTGTTTATTTTTTCAAAGAACCAACTTTTTGTCTTGTCAATTTTTTGAATTGTTTCTTTTGTTTCAATTTCATTGATTTCAGCTCTGATTTTGATTATTTCCTGTCTTTTCTACTAATTTTGGTGATGATCTCTTCCTCTTTTTCTAGGGCTTTGAGCTGTAGTGTGAGATCATTGATTTGTTGACTTTTCATTCTTTTATTAAATGCACTCCATGCAATGAATTTTCCTCTTAGCACTGCTTTCATAGTGTCCCAGAGATTTTGATATGTTGTATCTTTGTTCTCGTTGACCTCTAAGAATCTTTTAATTCCCCCCCTAATGTCTTCTGTTGTCCATGCATCATTCAATAGCATATTATTTAATCTCCAGGTCTTGGAGTAGTTTCTGTTTTTAACTTTATCATTGATATCTAATTTCATTCCATTATGATCTGATAGTATACAAGGTAGTATCTCTATGTTTTTGTATTTGCTAAGAGTAGCTTTGTGGCATAGCATATGGTCTATTTTAGAGAAGGAACCATGAGCTGCTGAGAAGAAAGTGTATTTGCTTTTTGATGGATGGAATATTCTATATATGTCTGTTAAGTCCAAATTAGCGATTGTGTCATTGAGTCCTATGGTTTCTTTGTTCAATTTTTGCTTGGAAGATCTGTCCAACAGTGAGAGAGGAGTGTTAAAGTCCCCCCGTATTATTGTGTTTTGGTCTATTTGGTTCCTGAAATTGAGAAGGATTTGATTGACTTACATGGATGCACCATTGTTTGGTGCATAAATATTTATGATTGTTATGTCTTGCTGATTTATGCTTCCTTTAAGCAGTATGAAATGTCCTTCTTTATCCCTTCTGACTAACTTTGGCTTGAAGTCTGCTTTATCTGAAATGAGGATGGAAACTCCTGTTTTTTTACTCAGTCCATGTGCATGGTATGTTTTTTCCCAACCTTTCACCTTTAGTCTGTGGGCATGTTTTTCCATGAGATAAGTCTCTTGAAGGCAGCATATTGTTGGGTCTTTCTTTTTAATCCAATCTGCCAGTCTATGTCTTTTGATTGATGAGTTTAGGCCATTTACATTCAGGGTTATTATTGAGATATGACTTGTATTTCCTGCCATTTTAGCTTTTTTGGGGTTTTTAGCTTAACTTTGTTTCTCCTTTGACTGACTCTTTCTTTAGGGTAATTCCTCCCCACGTTGACTGAGATTGTTGTTTTTCATTTCTTCCTCTTCGAATATTTTGCTGGGAATGTTCTGTAGGGCAGGCTTTCTCTTTGTGAATTCTTTAAGCTTTTATTTATCATGGAAGGATTTTATTTCGTCATCAAATCTGAAGGTAAGTTTTGCTGGGTATAAGATTCTTGGTTGGCATCCATTTTCTTTCAGAGCTTGCAATATGTTGTTCCAGGCCCTTCTTGCTTTTAGGGTCTGGGCTGAGAAATCTGCTGATATCCATATTGGTTTCCCCCTGTAGGTAATCTGATGTTTTTCTCTCGCCGCCTTTAAAATTCTATCTTCATTTTGCATGTTAGGTATTTTCATTATAATGTGCTTTGGTGTGGATCTGTTGTAATTCTGTGCCTTTTTTTGTTCTGTAAGCCTCTTGTAATTGATTTTCCATCTCATTCATCATATTTGGGAAATTTTCTGATATTATTTCATTGAACAGATTTTTCATACCCTTGGTTTGTATCTCTGTGCCTTCCTCAATTCCAATAACTCTTAAATTTGGTCTTTTCATGATGTCCCATATTTCTTGGAGGTTTCGTTCATGATTCCTAACCATCTTCTCTGTTTGTTCGACTTTGTTTTCAAGATTAAATATTTTGTCTTCATTGTCTGAGGTTCTGTCTTCCAAGTCATCTATTCTGTTAATTATGCTTTCTATTGAGTTTTTAACTTGGTTTATTGTTTCCTTCATTTCCTTGTTTCCTTCAAGGATTTGTTTGTTTTTTTCTCAGAACTTCTATCTCTTTATTGAAGTGATTTTTTGCTTCCTGCAATTGCTCTATTAGCTGATTATTCATAGCCCGAATCTGCTCTCTTGTCACATCTTTCTCTTCTTGGATCATTTCAATTATGAACATTCTGAACTCCCTTTCTGTCATTCCTTCCACCATGCTGTCTTTGGGTTCTCTTGATATATCATCTAGATTTGTTTGGGACACTTTCTTCTTGTGTTTTCTCATGTTGCTCATGTATCTTCCCCTCGAGTAGTGCAAATCAGAGGGATTGCAATTTTCCTGTAAAGACTTAGAGTGTCCCTGCAGATTTCCAGTAACTCACCTGATGTTTGAGAGGTGCTTGATCAAGCGGTGACCCAAGAAAGGTGCTGTCACACTTCCTCCAGGTTGGGGAATGATCAATGCTTCTGGGCAGAGGCAGCATGGTGTTGATAGACAATCAGAAACAGCAAGGTGCTAGACCCTGGGCCAGGGTGTGGACCTGGAAACTAGACCAAGTTGGGGTGGGGGCACAAAACTGTGCTCAGTGATGGAGACACTGGGCTTGAGAGCCCAGGCAGGCCTGAGCTCCTCGCTGCGGGCTCAGTCGGTGGCAGGTGGTCACTCTCTGTCAGGAAAGCTGTAAAATAGTGCCGAAGGACCTAAACTCTCCGCTGGAGCCGGCGATTCCCTCCGCTCCAGGTCAGACCTCCCCAGGAGATGCCTCGTAGTGTTGGGGAAGACCGAAGCTCAGCTCTGAGGACTCAGGAAGTCCCAGATGGTCACCCTCTGCCAGGGAAGCTGCAAAATGGCGCCAAAGGGTCCAAACTCCCCACCGGAGCCAGCGACTCCAGCCCCTCCCGACTTTTAGTTCTGACTCTGCTCCCAACAAGAGTAATAATAATTATGCCTATTTTAAGAAAGTTTGGGATGGTAATTTGTGGGATCTTTTGACTCAACTCTTCATAATTAAAATGATCCTATCTCTTCTTTTTCTTTTTCTTTTTTATTTTTTTTTTTTTTTTTTTTGTGGTGCTAGGGATTGAATCCAGGGCCTTACACAAGCTAGGCAAGTGCTCTACCACTGAGCTGTATTTTAAAGCATTTAAAGCACAATTTGTCTTTTAAATGATTTCACACTTCTGAGTTTTTTTTTATTTACTTATTGATTCATTGAACACAAATGGAGTACAGCTATTGTTTCACTGGCTGTACACAAAGTAGAGTCACACCATCTGTGCGTTCATACATGTACACAGGGCAATGGTATCTGTCACACATTCTGTTATTATTTTTACCCCCCACCCCACCCCACCCCTCCCTTCCCTCTATGCTATCTATCCTTCCTCCATTCTTGCCACCCTCCCCCCCCATTATGCATCATCATTCATTTATCAGTGAGACCATTCGGCCTTTGGATTTTGGGGATTGGCTGATCTCACTTAGCATAACAGTCTCCAATATCATCCATTTACCTACAAATGCCATATTCTGAGTGTTTTGATACCTCTCCCTCCCATGCAAGACCACTTTTGTGGTTGAGTGACCACAACTTTCTGAGCACCTGCTTAAAGTACTCAGCCCAATGTGTCTATTAAAGGAACCTCACAGGGTTCCTTTAATAGGGGTTTACACAGGGAGGACCCCCACAAGGAGGACCCTCCAAGGCATAGGGGTCCATTTGGGCTATACAGACCAATTTAGCCAAGTAGAGATAATATGAAATAGAACCAAAGGGCGGGCATGGTGGTGGATGCCTGTAATCCCAGTGGCTCAGGGCGGCCAAGGCAGGAGGATTGTAAGTTCAAAGCCAGCCTCGGCAAAAGCAAGGTGCTAAGCAACTCAGTGAGACCGTCTCTAAATAAACTAAAAATTAGGGCTAGGGATGTGGCTCAGTGGTTGAGTGCCCCTGGGTTCAATCCCTGATACTCCCCCCCCCCCACAAGAAAGAAATAGAACCAAAGGAGGAGCCTGCCTAGGTACAAATGTATCAACATGAAATGCTGGAAACAAATGGATTAAAGGGGTAAATTGTTTGGCATCCACTTGAACAATGGTACAATTTAGTATGGAAAACCTCAAACTAATATTTTTGTCCACTTCACCAGAAACTATGTAACTCGATAATAAGTCTGGAAGTCACCAGATTGACACCTAAAGTGGTAAAAAAAATCCTTTGATATAAAGATTTGCCAGCACTCTACAGAGTAACAGAATAAGTGTGTATTGGGGGGGTATGTGGAAGAGGGAAAGGGGGAGGCAGGGAGGTAGAGAAATAGAATGGCAAGGGGGGTTTTCAAAATGGCGAAATAGAGATAGTCACTTGGCTATCTTGGCTGCTCTGTGGCATGAAACCAAGAAAATGGTAGGCAGGTTCTCAAGAAGGAGAGTGAACACAAGAAAAGGGGGGGTTACATTACTGGAATTTAATACTGGATATTCAAAGCAGATTGTGGACTCAGGAGGTTGGATATAATAAAATAAGGAGGAAATACCCAGGGCTATAGCAACTTCCACAGCCAGAGGGACTAGCAAGAGCAAGAGTCCTCCATGAGCAAAGCGGAAGGATAAGGGAATTAAAAGAACCAGCATTTTTAGAAGGCTTGAGGTGTGTTTGGGTAGCAGAGGGTTTAGAGAGCAAAGACACTTCCCTACTAAAGAAACTGCCCAACTAAAATTTTCCTTGTGCTGAAAAGAAGCCGAATCTATCCCAATTGCTTGTAGAAAACAGAGGAAGGAAACATTTTGCAGTTGCAATGTGGGGCCAGCAGCTGGTGGAGCTGATTTCTGGCAAACCTGAGTTGGGTCCAAAATATAGGCCTGGTAAACCCACACTGCATGACACAGTGTGCCTGAGTGACCAGGAAAAAATAAATCATGGAGAGAGGTTTACATAAGGGACAACTGGTTGTGGAAAGACACCCAGCTCTCCCTCTCCCCCTCCAGTCTAGCTGCTTGCAGAACCTGGTCGGGAATTTGAAAGGGTGGGGGCAGGAGAGATTGATCTTGGAGACTAAACCAAAGACCAGGGAACACGGGGTCCATAGGTGATGTAGTAGACTAAGAATTGGCTCATCCATTACATGGAAGCCAGGGGAGATCTTTGGGGTACAGTCTTCCAGTGTGGACTGGCAATTGCTGGCTATGGAGGTGCACTGTTTTAAAATCTCCAAATCAACTGGCACTCAGCAAAAAACCTGGAGCCTACCTAAACCTAAACCCTGCCTCCAGGTGTTCTGCCCACAGGATTACCTCCCTCACTCTAGCAACCCCACCCTGAGGGTACAGCAAGCATCACACTCCAGGTGACCCACCTAAAACTGCTGAGAAGGGAAGCTGATAATCTTTTAAAATCCAACAGAAACAATTCTTCAACTTTTCATCAAGATTTTTCCCCCTTTTCTCTGTTTAATTTTGACCTTTATGGTTCATGGACATTTATACAGATTCATATTTGGTTTTGTTTCTCATTTCTAGCATTTTCAATGCTAGTTATTTTTCATTAATCAGTTTTTTGAGGACTAGGATGTTTGATTAGTATGTTTCAGTTTTGTTTTGTATTCTTTTATTTTTATTTTTTATATTTTTACATTATATATGTATATATGTGCATATGTTGTCTCACTTATGTATATATGTGCATATGTTGTCTCACTTGATTCCTTCTCTCTTTTGTTTTGCTAAGAGCCAATATCTGTTGCTCTTGTTTTGACTCTTCCCTTAATTTTTACTTCTATCTTCTCTCCTCCTCCCTCATAATCATCACATCAAATACCACTTCTGTTCTTTCCCTGTCAACCATTTGAAATTCTAAACCTTTCTGCAAACTTACTGTTTTTATAGGAAGCAGTAACTGATCATATAATCTCTTTTGATTGTGATAATTAACATTGCAGATGTCATAGTAGGAACTATATGGTTTAATGTTGTATATTGTTTGAAATGGTTGTTGTTATTATTTGTCTCCCCCTAAATGGTGAGGTACTGGAAAACTTCAGCGACAGTGTAAGTCCACAGAGTAGAAACGCTACTGCCTCATATCCATAATTAGATGGGTAGACACACAAACAACATGAAAAAACAAGGGAACAATCATCCCAAACAAACCAAGATACGTCAATAACAGAATCCATCAACACCATAATGGAAGAAATGTCAGAGAAGGAGTTTAGGATATACATAGTTAAACATCTGTGAGGTAAAAGATGATGGAAGGAGTGAAATCAGATAAAAAATACAGGAAATGAAAGATCACTTCAATAAAGAGATAGAGATTCTGAAAAAAAAAACAAGTAGAAATCCTCAAAATGAAGGAATCATTAATCAAATTAAAAATTCAGTGGAAAGCATCATCAATAGACTAGAACACTTGGAAGACAGAGTTTCAGGCAAAGAAGGCAAAATATATAATCTTGAAAATAAAGTTGAACTTCCAAGAAATATGATATAATATGAAAAGATCAAGTTTAAGATTTATCAGGATAGATGAAGGCTCAGAGATACAAACCATCAGAATGCACAATCATGTCAATGAAATAATATCAGAAAATTTCCCAAACCTAAAGAACAAAATGGAAAATCAAATACAGGATGTATACAGAACCCCAAATATACAAAATTACAACAGAACCACACTAAGCACATTATTATGAAAATGCTTAACATACATGACAAGTATAGAATTTTAAAGGCTGCCAGAGAAGAACAACAGGTCACTTTTAGAGGGAAAATAATCCAGATCCCAGTTGACTTCTCAACCCTGACTCTCAAAGATAGGAGGTCTTGGAATAATATATTCCAAGCTCTGAAAGAAAATGGATGGTAGCCAAGAACACTATACCCCAAAATGTAAAACTTCAGAATTGATGATGAAATAAATCCTTACACAATAAACGAAAGTTAAAAGAATTCGCAGCTAGAAAGCCTGCACTACAAAACATACTCAATAAAACATTTCATGAAGAAGAAATGGAAAATAAAAGTGAAAACCAGCAAAGGGAGGAACTACACTAGGAGAATAGTCAATCAAATGAGAAATTAATTCGAATAAAAACCAAAAATAAATGACAGGGAATAAAATAACATTGTAAATGGCCTAAACTCATCAATCAAAAGACATGGACTGGCAGATTGGATTGAAAAACAAGATCCAACATATGCTGTCTCCAAGAGGCTCACCTCATAGGCAAAGACATCCCCAGACTGAAAGTAAAAGGATGGATATCATTCACATGGATAGTGTAAACAAGCAAGGGTTTCCATCCTCACATTAGATAAAGTAGACTTCAAGCCAAAGTTAATCAGAAGGGACAAAGAAGGACATTTCATACTGCTTAACAGAATTATATAGGTCAAGAAGACATAACAATCATAACTATATGCCCCAAACAATGGAACACCTACTTAGATCAAACAAACCCTCTCAATTTCAAGAATCAAATAGACCACAACACAATAATACTGGACAACTTTAACACACCTCACTCATTACTAGATAGATCCCCCAAACAAAAACTAAATAAAGAAGCTATAGAACTAAAAAAATGCAATTAATAATTTAGATTTAGCAGACATATATAGAGTATTTCACCTATCTACGACTGAATACACTTGTTCTCAGCAGCACATGGACCCTTCTCTAAAATAGACCATATCTTAGGCCACAAAGCAACTCTTAGCAAGTACAAAAAAATAGAGATAATACCTTGTATTCTATCAAATCATAATGGAATGAAATTAGAAATCAACAATAAAATTTAAAAATAGAAGCTACCCCACCACCTGGAGATTAAAAATATGCTACTGAATGACCAATGGATAACAAAAGAAAACAGGGATGATATTTAAAAAAAAAATACTTAGATGTAAATGAGAATAGCAACACAACATATCAAAATCTCTGGGACACTATGAAGGCAGAGCTAAGAGGAAGAGTTCATTGCATTGAGCTCATTCATTAAAAGAATAGGAAGTCAACAAGTAAATAATCTAACATTACATCTAAAAGCCCTAGAAAAAGAAGAATAAATCAATACCAAAAGCAGTAGAAGACAGGAAATAATTAAAATCAGAGCTCAAATCAATGGAATTGAAACAAAAAAAAATCAAAGAAACAAAAAGTTGGTTCTTTGAAAAAATAAATAAAATTGATAAACCCTTAGCCAAGGTAACAAAGAGAGAGAGAGAACTCAAATTTCTAAAATTTGTGATGAAAAAAGAAATATCACAATGGACACTATTGAAATACATACAATAATAAGAAACTATTTTGAAAATTTATACTCTATGAAATAGACAATTGTGAACACATTACAGATTTCTAGAGACATATGACCTACCCAAATTGAATCAGGAGGACATGGAAAATTTAAACAGATCAATTTCAAGTAATGAAATTGAGGATCACATCAAAAGTCTACCAAGAAAGAAACGCCCAGGATCAGACATATTCTCAGACAAGTTCTATCAGAACTTCAAAGAAGAACTAACACTAAACCTCCTCAAATTATTCCATGAAATAGAAAAAGAGGGAACCCTTCCAAACTCTTTCTATGAAACTAGTTATCACCCTAATACCAAAACCAGACAAAGACACATCAAGGAAAGGAAACTTCAGACCAATATCCATGGTGAACACAGATGCAAAAATTCTTAATAAAATCCTCACGAATTGCATACAAAAACATATTTTAAAAATAGTGCGCCATGATCAAGTGGAGTTTGTCTCAGGGATGCAAGGTTGGTTCAAAATAAGGAAATCAATAAACATAATTCATCACATCAATGACTTAAAAAACAAGAAACACATAATTATCTCAATAGATGCAGAAACAGCATTTGACAAAATACAGCATCCATTCATGTTCAAAACACTAGAAAAACTAGGGATAGTAAGAACATTCCTCAACATTAGAAAAGCTATATAGACTAAACCCAAGGCTGACATCATTTTAAATGGAGAAAAATTGAAAGCATTCCCTCTAAAAACTGGAACTGGAGCTGCCCTCTTTCACCACTTCTGTTTAACATAGTCCTGGAAACTCTAGCCAGAGAAATTAGATAGAAGAAATTAAAGGGATACAAATAGGAAAAGGAGAACTCTATCACTATTTGCCAATGACATGATTCTATATTTAGAAGACCCAGAAAACTTCTAGAATTCATAAGTGAATTCAGCAAAGTAACAAGATATAAAATTAATACCCATAAATTAATTGCATTCCTATACATCAGTGATGAATCAAGTGAAAGAGAACTTAGGAAAACTATCCCATTCACGATGGCCTCAAAAAACAAATTTGGGAATCAATCTAACAAAAGAGGTGAAAGACCTCTATAATGAAAACTACAGAACACTAAAAAAAGAAACTGAAGAAGACCTTAGAAGATGGAAAGATCTCCCATGTTCTTGGATAGGCAGAATCAATATTGTCAAAATGGCCACACTACCAAAAGTGCTATATAGATTTAATGCAATTCCTATTAAGGTTCTGCTGACACTCTTCATAGAAATAGAAAAAGCAGTCAAGAAATTCATTTGGAAAAATAGAGGACCAGAATAGCCAAAGCAATCCTTAGTGAGAAAAGTGAAGCAAGAGGCATCATAATACCAGACCTTAAATTATACTACAGAGCTATTGTAACAAAAATGGCATGGTATTGGCACCAAAGCATACATGAAGACCAATGGAACAGAAGAGAAGACAGAAGGATAAACCCATATAAATACAGTTATCTCATACTAAACAAAGGCACCATAAACATACACTGGAGAAAAGATAGCTTCTTCATCAAATGGAACTGGAAAACTGGAAATCCATATGTACCAAAATAAAAGTAAACTTCTATCTCTCACCCTACACAAAACTCAAAGCGGATCAAGGACCTATGCATTGGATCAGAAATCATGCACCTACTAGAAGTAGGCCCAAATCTCCATCATGTTGACTCAGGAACCAAATTCCTCAACAAGACTCCTAAAGTGCAAGAAGTAAAATTGAGAATCAATAAATGGATGGATTCAAACTAAAAAACTTCTTCACAGCAAAGAAAACAATCAAGAATGTGAAGAGAGAACCTACAGAATAGGAGAAAATCTTTACCACCCACACCTCAGATATAAAAAGAACTCAAAAAACTTAACACCAAAGGGAAAAAAAAAAAGAACAAATAACCCAATCAATAAATGAGCAAAGGGACTGAACAGACACTTCACAGAAGAAGAAATATTATCAGTCAACAAATATATGAAAAAATGTTCAACATCTCTAGCAATTAGAGAAATGCAAATTAAAACTACACTGAGATTTAATCTCATTCCAATCAGAATGGCATTATCAAGAATACAAGTAACAATAAGCATTGGTGAGGATGTGGGGTAAAAGGTACACTGATACATTGTTGCAACCACTCTGGAAAGCAGTAAGGAGATTTCTCAGAAAACTTGAAACAGAACTACCATTTGACCCAGTTATCCCACTCCTCGGCATATACCCAAAGAACTTAAAATTAGCAAACATCAATGTATGCAGCAGCTCAATTCACAGTAGCTAAACTATGGAACCAACCTAGGTGTCCTTCAACAGATGAATGGATAAAGAAAATGTGATACTTATACACAATGGAATATTACCCAGCTTTAAAGAAGAATTAAATTGAGATTATGGCATTTGCCAATAAATGAATGGAGACTATCATGCTAAGTGAAATAAGCCAATCCCAAAAAACAAAGGCCGAATATTCTGATATGTGGATACTAACACACAATAGGAGGGTGGGGAGATTAGAAATTCATTGGATTAGACAAAAGGGAATGAAGGAAAGGGAGGTGAGATGGGAATAGGAAAGACAGTAGAATGAATAGGACAAAACTTTCCTATATTTGCATATGAATCTACATCATGTACAACCACAAGAATGGGAAGTTATATTCCATGTATGTATAATATGTCAAAATACACTCTAGTGGGTGAGGCTCCACTGGGATTCAAGGCTCCACTGGGATTCGAGGCTCCTGGAGCCTTGGGTCTCAACTTGCTGTGAGAAGGTGGCTGCCCGACCTTTGTTCTTTCAAGTCAAAGCTCTGAACTTGGGTTGTGTGTTGGTCAGCTTTCTGGACTTGGTTGGAAAATAGCTATGAATGATAATTTCACAAAGGTGGTTTTTGTTTTTTGTTTTTTTGTTTTTTTTTTCGGTACTGGGGATTGAACCCAGGGGCACTCCACCACTGAACCACATCCCAGCCCTATTTTGTATTTTATTTAGAGACAGGGTCTCACTGAGTTGCTTAGGGCCTCACTAAATTGCTGAGGCTGGCTTTGAACTCACGATCCTCCTGCCTCAGCCTCCCAAGTGCTGGGATTACAGGTGTGCACCACCGCGCCCAGCTTGCAGGTTCACCAAGGAAGCTGGAAGAACTACTTTAGCAAAATAAGGAAATAAAACAAAAACATGGAAGATGTGGAAAAGAACATTCAACAAAGAAAAGCAGCAAGGAAAATTACAGTGGCATGAGGGGACATCCCAGAACGTCAAGGAAACAATAGTGCAGGAGATGAGGAAGAAGGAAAAGGGCTCCAGAGGCAGTTCAGAAAAAATAATCTTAAGTGTTTGCAGCATTAAAAAATGGAATTGGGGGTTAGGGTTATAGCTCAATGGTAGAGCACTTGTCTAGCATGTGTAAGGCACTGGGTTCCAGCCTCAGACCACATAAAAACAAACAATCAAAAAAAGGTATTGTGTCCATCTACAACTAAAAAAAAATAAATGAAATTGCTCAGTATGTAGCAGAGATGCTGGAACATTGGGGGAAAATTAACAATAGGTAGATAAAATAATGAGAAAATAAGGCAGTTATTAACTTCAGAAAAAAGTAAAAATGTAGAGGAAAAGAGATGGCAATGCATTAGTTGGCTCTGTGAATAATATTGATATTGACAGTTTAACATTGGCCACTGATTTAACAAAAAATTATACATAATTAGGGCATGGGGTAATACAAATAAAGCTGAGATAGGGGAGAGATATTGAGTATTTCTTCACCATGGCAGGAAGTCAACAGACGAATATTAAAGTTAACAAATTAACAAATAGTGCTATAAGAGGCTGGAGATCCAGCTCAGTGATGGAGCAGTTGCCTAGAATGTGTAAAGCCCTGGGTTCTATCGCCAGTACCAAAAGAAAGAAAGAAAAGAAAAACGGATATATACATATAATTTTTTAAAGATATGGAGAAAAATATTAGTGAAACTAAATAAGTTGAGAGTAATAATCTATAGGGATAGGACTGGGTGTTGAGCAAGTAGGGATAAGAGAGACTTTGTTTTAATCACAAGCCTTCTAGTACTGTTTGACTTCTAAAATGATACACTTGGATGTGCTTATTTCTCTGTGTGTTTTCCTTTCATAAAAAAAGTTTATTTTTAAACTTAAAAAAAAAAAACTCTACTGTCATGTGTAACTAAAAACAACAAGTAAAAATGTTTTTTTAAAAAAAGAAAGAGGCCAGGGAAGAGAGACAGATTAATGTACTTTAAGGAATGGGCTCATAAAATTCTGGAGGCTGGCAAGTCCAAAATTTCCATGTTAGGTAGCAAGATAGAGACCTAGAGAAGATCCAGTGTTGCAGTTCCATTTCAAGAACTATTTGCTATGGGAGGTTAGTGTTTTTTTGTCCTGTTCTAGTTGGTTGATTGGTTTTGCTGTTGTTTCCAGTACTGGGGATAAAACTCAGATTTTTGTACATGTTAAACAAGCACTCTACCACTGAGCTACATCCCCAGCCCAGTCTTTTGCTCTACTTAGGTTTTCAAATTATTAGATGATGCCTACCCACATTATAGCAGGCAATCTGCTTTACCCAAAGACCACTGGTTTTATTTTTTTCCTGCTTCTTTTTTTCCACATTTTTTGAGTAATGCATTACAGTTGTACACATTGACGGGATTTGTTGTTGTATATTCATACATGCATACAATGTGACATACAGTGTGGCTAATACAACTTCTCAGAATTTCCCTCTTCCCTCTCACCTCCACTCCTTGGTCCCTTTGCTCTACTGAGCTCCCTTTGATTTTTAGGAGATCCACCCCATCGTTGTTTTCCTTTTTTCTATCTTTCACATATGAGAGAAAACATACTGCTGGGCCCTTAACCTTCTCAGCATGACTTATTTCACCTAACATGATGCTGACCACTGATTTAAATGTAAATCTCACCTGAAAACACCCTCACAGTATCTAGAATGATGTCTGACAGCCAAGTTGACACATAAAATCAATCCTCATAACCTTTTCCCCTGCTTATCCTCCACGTGTACAAAAGCTCTGGATATTCCAAATTACTGGGAATTCTTTGATTCTGCCGTGCTCTTCCTTTTTTTGGTACTGGGCATTGAATTCAGGGGCACTCGACCACTGAGCCACATCCCTAGTCCTATTTTTGTATTTTATTTAGAGACAGGGTCTCGCTGAGTTGCTTAGTGTCTCCCTTTTGCTGAGGCTGGCTGGCTTTGAACTCTCTTTCCTCCTGTCTCAGCCTCCCCAGATGCTGGGATTACAGGCGTGTGCTCTGCCGTTATCGTTCATGCCTCTGGGAAGTAACACAGACTTTTCCTTCTTTATGGAATGCTCTTTCCCTCTGTGTGTGTGTGTGTGTGTGTGTGTGTGTGTGTGTGTGTGTGATGCCAGGATTAAACCCTCAGGTTAACTTCCCTGGTAGGGAAGTCCTTACCACTTAACTGTATCCCCAGCTCTCTGCTGTCCCTTTTAATGGCTGGCTAATATGGATGTGTCAATGAGCTCTGAACACAACAGACCACTCATTCACTTCATCCTTTTGATAGCTGGAAGGCAAATGGGCTGACCAACTATGGCCACTCCTTTCTTTAAGGATAGACCATAACCACAGGAAAAGCCACATGGGTGAAAGTGAATGGATAGCCATCACCGAGTTTTTCCTTTGAATGTAAGTACTATTTTTTTTATGGTCAGGGGAAGTCTTCTATTGTAAAATAGAAGAAAGAAATCAAAAATATTCATGTTTGCCTCTCTGTTCTTAAGTCACAGAAAAAAAATTAGCTGTGACTAGAAGTAAACTAAAGTGTCCTCATTCATGTTTTGTGTGTTTATTTAGGATCAATACACTGTTTTGGTAAGGATTTGAGGCAACCATTCAATTAGAGGAAAAATGAAACCACAAGAAATATCAAGCACAGATGCTCCAAGCACCTGGGATGTGCTCTTTTGGATTGTGTAGTACTGACTATAGCTCTAATTATAATAATAGCTATGTTTATTTAGCACCTTCTCTGTGCCAGACATGTGCTAAGAATTTTATTTTCTCGCTTAAAGGTCAAAACAGGCACTGGGGTTGTGGCTCAGTGGTAGAGCACTTACCTGGCATGTGTGAAGCAGTGGGTTGGATTCTCAGCACCACATATAAATAAATAAATAAATAAATATCCATCGACAACTAAAAAAACATATTTAAAAAATAAAGGTCAAAATAACTTTACAGTGTACAGTTGCAATCTTTTTTCTTTTTTTTCTTCCAGTTCTGGGGATTGAACCCAGGGCCTTGCTTTGCACATGTGCGGCAAGCACTCCACCACGGAGCTACATCCCCAGCCCTGTAATCATCTATTTTATAGGCAAGGAAATAGGTTTTGACACGTTTAGTGACTTGACAGTGGGTGACATCAGTTGATAGTAGAGCCAAAGTTCAGGTCAGCCTTATTTTAAAGCCTGAGCTCTTCCATACCATAGTGCAAAGTAACCATCCATGGTAGGCAGAATAACTCCCACATCCAACCAACATGTCTACCTTCAAATTCCCAGAACTTGTGAATATACTGCCTTAAGTTGGCAAAGGGAATTAAGGTAGCTGATGAAGTTAAGGCTGCCAAATTGGCTGACCTTTAAACAGGGGGACTATCCTGGATTATCTGTTTTGGCCCAATGTAATCATAAGGGTCCTTAAAAGTAGAAGACAGAAAAGTAAAAGCAAAGGCAGAGTGACACAACCTAAGGACTCAACCTGCTGCTGCCAGCACTGAAGGTAAAAAGGAGTTGGGAGCCAAGGAATGAGGGCAACTGCTAGAAACTGGGAAAGGAGAGGAAATGGATTCTTCCCTGGAGCTGGCCAACACCTGGGTTTTAGCCCAGTGATTCCCATGTTGGACTTCTGATCTACAGAGCTGCAGGATATATTTGTGCTGTTTCAATTCACCATGTTTGTGGTAATTATATACCATCATTCTGTGAATGTCTGAAAATCAGACAGAAGACCCACAGTGTAGAACAGCTGTAGACAAAACAACTGCAGGTAAACCCATGATTTTACTTAGGTTTTTTTTTTTTTTTTTTTTTTTTTCTCTTTTGGTGCTGGGGATTGAACCCAGTGCCTCACACATACTAGGAAAGCATGTGACCACTGCACTATACCCCTAGTCCTGAATTTTCTTATTTTCTGAAGTATCTATAAATGAGACCAAAAAGATCTGAGATAAGATGATTTTAGCCTGCAGTAAAATGATTTGCTGGCTCACTAGGCCCCTGTGACCTTGTGAAATGTCTGAGGTTTTTCGTTTTTATTGTTTGCAGTTCTGGGAATTTATGTATGTTAACCAAGTGCTCTCCCAGTGAGCTACACCCTCTTCCTGAAACATCTGTTTTTAAAAACTATATCCTCATGTGTCATTTAGGGAAAAAAAGCGAATTGTAAAACACGTTTCAATAACTAAATGAACTGACTTACTGGATGTAGTTATTGAAGAAAGATCTTTGATTGGATGTCACCAAATTTGAATTTTGCCTCCTTTTCTACCTGTGCACCTGTGCGTACATGACATGTCTTCCTTCCTTCCTTCCTTCCTTCCTCCCTTCCTTCCTTCCTTCCTGTCTTCTTTCTTTCTTTCTTTCTTTCTTTCTTTCTTTCTTTCTTTCTTTC
>JAJEJO010000660.1:250895-274258 GCA_020662805.1 Glaucomys volans
TTCTTTCTTTCTTTCTTTCTTTCTTTCTTTCTTTCTTTCTTTCTTTCTGCATGTGTGTGTGTGTGTGTGTGTGTGATTTTGGGGATTGAACCCAGAGCTGCACACATACCAGGCAAGCACTTTACCACTGACCTACATCATTTTTTTAAACTTCAATCTCTTAATCTTTCGAACATGCTGATATTACCAGGTTAAAAAATGGTTAATAAAGATTTAATGATATGACAGGTCAAGAGCACTAATCAATGCCTGGTACAGAGTAGGTGCTCAATAAATACTTTATTCCTTTCTGTTAATTAAATACTGTGCAGATTTTGTCACTGGCATTGAAGAAATGCTGATTTTTCTCTGAGCTCTCTTTCTATAACAAGAAACTTGCATACAATTTATGAAATGCTACCAATATTTTAGATTGGAAATAAAGGAGAAAATCATGCATTCTAGGAATTATGCATGAAGGTCAAGTTGGAAACCTCCTCCTCCAGAATTTCCAGTGATTTAGAAACTTTTGGTTCCCTATATTCTATCTCTGATCCAAAAGACTGGAGTGAATTTTGTTACTACAACTAAACCTCTTTAGATACACTGATACATTGGCATACCGTTTAACATTTAAAAAATGAAACTCATCAATCAAACCTCTCCTACTTCTTAACAATATTATTTTAATGCAAGTGTTAATAAAGCATTCATATTTTGAAATTTATGAAAGTATTCATTCGTATATAATGCCTGTCTAATGAATCAAGGACTAATGATCACTGAATACAATGATCTTTAATGGCCTTAAATAGTTAACTGTTTTCTTGATAGGATATGGTATAACAGTAATTCATTGTAAACAATTTGCTTACATTTTGTTCTGATGTGGTTATTGTTTTGGGAAAAAAAACAGCCTACAATATATCAAGAAAACTAGAATGGATTTTTTTAAAGGATCAACCAGGTTTGGTTGGTAACCAAACTTTGGTTGGTAACGTAGGATTTCCTTAAAGATGAATGGATGGCACTTTGAGCTCATACTGAAAGAATATACATCAACTGTGGCAAATAAGGATTTATAACTACCAATTAAGAGTCTGAATAATTCCTCCAAGCAATCTTAGTGGGGACCTTTTAAAACCCATGTGATTATTTAGATAATTCTCTGGAAATGCAGTTGTCAAGAAAAATTTATTTTCTTATAACTCTATTGCACATCCTGTCCACCTCCCAACCACTTCCACTCAAATCTTCATGTAGGCCCATCTAGCCTAGGGGGAAGAGGGAAGGAACAGAAAACAAGAACTAAAATTCACGCAGACCTCTGCTTTTTAACATGCTCCTTCTTAGAAGACTAACAGCCACGAATAAGTCAAGAACTATCACAGTATGACTCCACTTCTTCCCACATCCATGCTAAGCAAGATTTATCAGCATATATCAAGAATTCTGGGTGTATTACATGGCCCACGGTGGCTCCTTTAATCAGTCATGGCCACTCGTCAACAGATCCAGGCACCATCTAATGGGAATAGGTCAAATCACAGCCTCCTTTGTGATCTGTGTATTCCATGAAGAGAGTTTAAATTTGTATTTGTATTCCTGGCACACAGAGCACATTTAATAAGTGTTGATTGAGCAAAAATACTCAGTCATGAACTGCAGCAATCTACCACTGCTTCTTGAACTTTGTCCCATCCTGCTATCAGCTATTGTTATGGTTTGGATGTGAGGTGTTCCCAAAAACTCACATGTGAGACAATGCAGGAAGGTTCAGAGGAGAAATGATTGGATTTTGAGAGTCTCAACCTAATCAGTGAATTGATCCCTGATGGGATTAATTGAAGTGGTAGGGTGTGGCTGAAGGAGATTGGAATTGGGGCATGGCTTTGGAGTGTGTGTGTGTGTGTGTGTATGTATCTGGCAAGTGGAGTCCCTCTATGCTTCCTGGTCACTGTAATACAAGCTGCTTCCCTCCACCACCCTCTTCTGCCATGATGTTCAGCCTCACCTGGAGCCCTGAGGAATGGAGCCAGCCAAAGGAGCCAGCCTTCTATGGACTAAGACCTCTGAAATGTGAGCCCTCAAATAAACTTTTCCTCCTCTATAATTGTGCTGATCGGGTCATTTTGTCACAGCAGCAAAATAGCTGACTAAAACAGCTACCATAGGCTCTCTACTCATTCTCCCACTTCCACCCTGGCCTCCCAATCTTTGATGTTGTCCTAATAGTGTTAGCTTTGCCACTTCACTGCAATTCTGACTCTGTGCTGGGGACACTGTTCCAGATCCCTAAGGAACCAATTTTCAATCTGCAGAGGCCTGCCCTAGACTCTATACTGCTCTCTTGCTGATTCAATGAGGTCAGAAAGGTCCAGTCAGGAATCAGGAGGAGAATTAGCAACTGTGCAAAGTTTGGGGGTTGAGAAAACTCTCATTTTGAGCTATGTCATTGTATCAGTCAACTTTTTGTTGATGTGACCAAAATACCTGAAAAGGACAACTTAAAGGAGGCAGGGTTTATTTTGGCTCAGTTTTAGAGGTTCAGTCCATGATGGGCTGACTCCATTCCTCAGGGCCCAAGATGAGGCAGGGCATCATGGCAGGAGGGTGTGGCAGAGGAACACTTCTCCATACATGGCTGGCCAGGAAGCAGAGAGAGAAAGGGGAAGGAGCCACAGATAAGATGTTCACTTCAGGGTGCATCCTCAGTGACCCACCTCCTTCAGGTACAGCCTACCTGCTTCAGTTAACCACCCAGATAGTCCATTCAAACTAGGCTGGGCCGATTAGGTTATAGTTCTCATAATCCAATCATTTCACCTCTAACCATTCCTGAATGAACACAGGACCTTTTGAAGGATACTTCATATCCAAAGCATAATAATCATTTAAGAAATTGCAGTCTAAGCGACTTGGGAGGCTGAGTCAGGAGGATCGCGAGTTCAAAGCCAGCCTCAGCAACTTAGCGAGGCCCTAAGCAACTCAGTGAGACCCTGTCTCTAAATAAAATACAAAATAGGGCTGGGGATGTGGCTCAGTGGCCGAGTGTCCCTGAGTTCAATCCCTGGTTCCAAAAAAAAAACAAAAACAAAAACAAAAAAGAAAGAAAGAAATTGCAGTCTGAAAATAGGCTTTGAACTTTGAATCCCATTACTCACATTACTCACATGACTCCTTGTCATGTGAAGAAGATCCCAAACTGCACAGCATGGAAGAAATAAGGGAAATAGCAACGGAATGGGATCAAATGACTGGGGTAAGGAAACTCACTGAAAGGTTGGATGTATCTGGAATATTAAAGATAAGCAATTAGTTTGTACCACTTTTTTCTATTTTCAAAATGTTTTTGTGGCTAGAATTAGGCATTCTTGGAATTCACTTAAGAGCAATAAATGTGAGCCTATTAGAAGTAGTTTTATGAAATATGGAAAGTGTCTATTTCAAAATACTTCAAAGTTAGTCTTCTGATTATTTACCAAAAATATTATGACATATTAAATATTAAATATTATGACCATATTAAAAGTGATTGCTTAATTATTTAATACTTTATTCATAATAGCCAGAAGTGATTATAGTCCATATTTTTAATTTTTCAAAGTGAAAAAGATATAATTATAGACTGGATTTAATTAAATTAATTAATTAATTTATTTATTTATTTTCTTGCGGTGCTAGGGAATGAATCCAGGGCCCTGTGCTTGCAAGGCAAGCATTCTACCAACTGAGCTATGTCCCCAGCCCATAGACTGGTTTTTAAATTGGCTATAAACTGGGGGCTTTCCCACACAACCAGGGATTGAACCCAGGGATGCTTAACCACTGACCAACATCCCCATCCTCTCTCTCTCTCTCTCTTTCTTTCTCTCTCTCTCTCTTTTTCTTTCTTTCTCTTTCTTTTTAATATTTTTAATTGTAGATGGACACAATATCTTTATTTTATTTATTTATTTACTTTTATGTGGTCCTGAGGATCGAACCCAGTGCCGACCACATGCTAGGCAAGCACTCTGCCACTGAGTCACAACCCCAGCACCACACCCTCCCCGCATCCTTTTATTTCGTATTTTGGGACAGAGTCTTGCTAAGTTGCTGAGGCTAACCTTGAACTTGCAATCCTCCTGCCTTAGCCTCCTGAGTAGGTGGGATTAAAGACACCTTGCCCAGCAAATTCTGACCTTTATATAAACATTATGGACCAGTAAGAAACTGATAGTTAGTTCAAAAATTAGTCAGGACATTTGACCAGGCATGGTAGCCTACGCCTGTAGTCCCAGACACTCAGGAGGCTGAGGTAGGAGATTGCTTGAGCTCAAGAGTTGGAGACCAGCCTGGGCAGCATAGCAAGACTCTGTCTCTTTAAAAAAAAGTTGGGGGAAGGGGCTTGGGATGTAGCTCAGTGGATGAGCATTTGCCTACCATGCATAAAATTCTAAATTTGATTCTCAGTACTGAAAAATAACAAATAGTAGAATATGAAGTCCTTTACTTTATCTATGAACTTCCTGTTCTTGAGAAAAAAATTACTGGGTCAGAAATGACAAGCTTGTTGCATTTTGCAATCTGGCTTTGACTCTCTGACCCTGATAGTCTGGTCTTTAGATAGGATGCAGCTCTGTCTTACTGAAGCAATGGCTAACTCTTGTTTCCATAGCCACTGACAGACCTCCTCCTGACCTTGATAATCATCTTGCAAATACATTTTCTTGCTTAGAAGAACTGGGGGAGGAACAAGAATGAATTAACCCAAAACTATCATCCCTGTACCTTGCTGGTGACAGGTCAGTGGTGACATTCTCTATGAGGATGGCTCCCTGCAGGGTTTAACAGATGTACAACAATTCCCAGAACTAGAGGAGAGCTTGCTTGATCCAGATTAGAAAAAATTCAGGGCACACCACCTGAAGAAGCTTTTTCACATTCAGCTAAAATCAACTTTAAACAAGGGTCATCAGGGTGAGAGAGAACACTTATTCTGGACTGAAAAGCAGAAGCTTCTCCAGAGAGTGTGAGTCAAGGCTGCTGTAAGGGAGTTGAGATAGGTGTATGCTGGGGGCGTCACCAGCTGAGTTGGGGGCGAAGACTGCATCTTAGGTGAACTAGGAAAGGGGATACTGGACTCGAGGGTGAAGGAGACTTAGAGGAGCAAGTGGTATGTAGTCTAAGAGGCTAAGGAGAGTTGGACTGAGTTGAGCTACAAGAGAATGGGTCTATCTGAGCTGTAGGAAGGAAAAAATAATAATAGCTAAGGGACTTGTAGATGAGAGGAAGTAAGGAAAGAGGCCGGACAGGATTGGGAAAGGAGAAGTGAGATGGGATGCACCAAACAGGAGGGCTAGCCCAAGTTTGAGTTGAAGAGCAGAAAGTTAAGGAAGGGACAGCTAGGAGCTGCCTATCAACTGTGCAGGAGCTGCAAAGTCAATAGCCAGGGGTTGGGGCTGTAGCTTAGTGGTAGAGTGCTTGCCTCACATGTGTGAAGCACTGGGTTCAATCCTCAGCACCACATAAAAATAAATAAATAAAATAAAGCTATCATGTCCATCTGCAGCTAAAAATATAGTTTTTAAAAAGTCAACAGCTAGCTCTGGAAGGAGAAAGACTCAAAAATAAGGGGGGAAAGAAGAGCAGAAGCTATTGAAAAGGGGAGGTAGATATGAGTGATCAGTCTGGTTACAGCTGGGTGGTTCATTGAGGTGTGAAGCCTGGATCCTCACTACTTAGTGGTTAATGACTTCAATAGACCATGAACCTTGCATTACCAGGAAAGGAAAAGGTTAAAAAGGCCTTATGTGGCAGTTTTCAAACAAGTTGGTTGATTTGGCTTGTGTGAAGGTGATGATGCCTGATTTGGAACAGAGTAATTTATGTTGTGATGCTTTGAAATCTATCCTGGCACTGCTGAATGTGTTGGCTGGCAGCTAAGAACTTGCTGGAATGCAAGTTTTTCACCATTTATAATTGACATTTCCCCTTCCAGAAAAGAGGTTTTCTAATCTCTAACTAGTAGATTTACCAATTTGCATAAAATATGCCATTCTCTATGAACACATATTTATCATCTATCACTTTCCTGCTATCTTTAAAATAATGTTGTTTTTAAAAGCAGAATCAGTTTGCAGTCAATCAGCACCTTTAAATTCAGCTATGCTGGGTGAATCTGTTTAGGGTGAGAGGAAGCCACCATTAGAAGGGGGAGGGGCAGGAATAAAACACTCCTTTTCTACTTTTTTGAATGAATCTACATGGGTAAATCACCAATTAGGTTAGATGCTCATTAAGTGTAAAAGAAATTCCTGGGCTATTCCAATATGCCTGTTAAAGTTGTACTTCTGGGTTGCTTATCATTTACCTTACTCTTTTGAGAGAGGATCAAACAGCCCAGCTGAGTTCAAAGAAGCTTTCCAACCCTCCAGAACCCCAGGATCAACAGAGTCTGTTCTGAAACCCTTTAAACACTACATATACCACCTGCTTGAATTTACCCTGTTCTTGATGCTGTTTATCTATATGAAAGCCAAGCCTGAAATCCTTCTTGGGGTCAAGACTTATGGAAACGCTCAATGAATTAGTTCAAAATTTTACAAATTTAGTTTGATTCTTCACACAACAGATGTCACTCACTAAAATTACAACTCAGTCACCTCTTCCCATATTCCATACCATTAAAAATCACTTAGGAGGGGCTGGGGTTGTGGCTCAGTGTAGAGCGCTTGCTTAGCATGTGTGAGGCACTGGGTTTGATTCTCAGCACCACATATAAATAAATAAAAGAAAGATTCATTGATTATGAAAACATATTTTTTAAAAAATCACTTAGGATAGGCCATTAAGAAATGGTCATCAGATCCTCTCTTCTTTCAGAACAAACTACATGCCAATTTTTGAATAAAATTATAACATCTGGTTGGTTAAGTAGTCTATTTAGATTTATTAACATCACTCCACTCCTTTAATGTCCATAGGACAACATACATATATACACATGAATGTAGTATGTGGTCTAAAAAGGCTAATAAGAGTTTTTTTTGTGTGTGTGTGTGTGTGTGTGTGTGTGTGTGTAAATGCTACTACAAAGTTGAAAAGAGACTTTACCAACTCCTTTCATTGACAAGGACATTGTATATAAAGGACAAGTGTAATGTCCTCAAAATTAACTTTGCTAGCAACATGTATCAAAATTTTAAATGTGTGAACTCCTAAACCCCCGCCATGCCATTTCCAGGAACAGCTTCTGCAGAGGTCATTGTAAAATACAGAAAAGATACTTGAAAGGATATTCATCATGACTTCCTTTACACACTGAAAAATTGGAAATAACCTAATTACCCATCAGTGGGGGAAGGGTTAAATAAAACCATCAATGTAATTCTAAATAGATATCTAAAAGGATAATATATATGTATGTATATATTTACACAAGAAACTTTTGATGGCATATTGCTGAGTAAAAAGAAAGGTATAGAACAGTAGTCATGGTGTGGTTTCATTTATATAAAATAATTTGTGTGTGTATGCATATACTTCCACAAGCATATAGAATTTCAATTGTTCAGAATTTTCTTCCTTTTATTTTTTTTATATATAAGCATGTATTTACTTTTTCTATATATAAGTATGTATTTAAAATCAGAAGACAAACTATTTTCATCAAGGAAAAAATAAATCAGTACTCTGGATTTTAGTCAGACTAGAATAGTCACCCAGGAAGCCAACTGTCGCTCTTACATTTCTGTGCCTTCTGTGGGAAAGAAAACTGTGGATAAACAGACCATGTTACAGAGAAAATTTGAATGAATGGAACCCAAACCAAAACAGAGGTGAAAGACTTCACAAACTGAAGAGGTTGCCTTTATTGTTGTGTTTGAAAGACTTCAATGTGTGCATGTGTGTGTGTTAGTATATTTTCATGACTAACCAAAATATAATGTAGATTCCAAATGGCAGCAAAGAATATAACATAATTACCATTGGCTTTTCTTACATAAGTTGCCACCCCATAAATCTTCACGATAATGTGGAAAAATATGACCTGAACAGATGGACCTCATGCTGTTCTCGAAAACATGCACAGATTTCTAATCTTCCGGACCAGGAAATGAAGTCAGCACTAAAGCAGGAGACACCATCGCCCAGCTCCAGGAATTTCAATTTAAGAAGATGCTAACAAAAGCAACGTTTCCCTCTTTAGAAAGAGTACAGTGATATGTTTATGTCTTAATGGAATATGCTCTTGATATAATAAAACATAGTAGAATATTTGTGGCACATGAATGTAGATGTCAGATTCCTGAACCTAACCAATTTTGGAGAGTCCTCTAAATGTGGTTCTTGGCAGAGTTTGACTGCCTCTACCCTTGGTTCTCTGTTTCTTAAGAAAGGCACATCTCTGCCTAGTTAAATCTCCATCTTGTTAGCCCAAGGCCTCTTTTCTACGAGAATCTTCATAGAAGCAGTTTCATAAATTGATCCCTCTGGGCTTGAAGACCCAGTAAAGGACTCTTTACCAAGTAACTAACAGCTTTGAGATTTGAATTCCTGCTCCACAATTTTCAAGTTGTTTGATTTAAGACTATGGGGAGGCTGGTGAGGCCAGTAAGGGAGGGCCTGAGAAGGAATTGGGACCAAGAAGGTGGCTGATGGGTCAGGAGATTGATTACATAAAGGGAGAATAAACAAAAAAATATATTGAGGGGGGCTGGGATTGTAGCTCATTGGTAGAGCACTTGCTTCCCACGTGTGAAGCACTGGGTTAGATCCGGTGTTTTATGTAGCACCACATAAAAATTAATTAATTAATTAAAGGTATAAAGGTATTGTGTCCATCTATAACTAAAAATATTTTTTTTAAATTTAAAAAATATATTGAGCATAATGGGAGCCAGATTCTCACCATCAGAAACAGAAGTTACAAGGCCATTCATTTACAATTTGAGACAATCAACTACTTAGTACCCAACAAAGCAATCTCTGGCAAACTCCCACTCATGCTCACAACCCTCCTGATGACCTACTTTGAGAAGAATCTCTGAGCTCTGACACACTTTTTTTCTGGGCTCTGTTACTGCCCTTGGCAGACTCTATCACTGGGCATTGTCTGTATAATGGTAACCCCTGATAAACTGTTACCACTCCAAGAACAGGAATTATACCTATCTCATTTCTTAATATCTCCAGGTCCTAGCTCAGTCCTAGCCCCAATAAATGCTGGTAGAACAAATGAGCCCTCTGGTTTAGCTGCCTACTTTGAAGAACATCACCCTCCTAACTGAAGGTTTCCGATTCCAGATCTAATTAACTGTGCTGCTGAGGTTTGTTTGTCAAATTAGACAGCCTGAATTCACTGTGCATCTCCTAACTCTAAATTAAAGGAATCCAAGAAGTAACAAAGTAACATGAGAATCTGCTGTTGTCCACCACCATCCTCAACAGCTTCATTCACCTTGGAGATCCTCACCCCGGCTCAGAACAGTGGCTCAACCAGAGTCACACAGACACCAGAGGGTTAAAAAAATGGAAAAATGAGATCACTAAGCATTTCTTCTTTCCTTCACAGGTTCTTAAAAAGTCCAGCAAAGTTGCTGATACTTTGATGTCTTATTAAAGAGAGATGAGTAATTTATTATATAAAATTACAATTATATGAATTATATAAAATTACAAAATGAGTAATTTTATATAATTTACACACTTTTTAGTAAAAATGGCAGGCTTAGGGGTTGAGTTCATAAGTAGTTAAACATGTGAAATAGTATTAAGTGCACATAAAGTCTTTTTTTCATAAATTTTTTATTTTTTAGTTGTTGATAGGTCTTTATTTTATTTATTGATATGTGGTGCCAAGAATTGAACCCAGTGCCTCACACATGTCAGGCAAGCGCTCTACCACTGAGCCACAACCCCAGCCCCTAAAGTCTTGTCTTTTTTTTTGCACATAAAGTTTTATACTACAAATGCTTAGCGAGCACACATAATTCCACTACAGGTGATTATAAGTGAAGCAATTTAACATACATTATATAAGTGCTCAAAACTTTATATGTGTGTGTGTGAATATATATGTGTGAATAAATATATATATAAACATACATATGTGTGCGTGTATATATACATATATATATAACATTTGAAAGGCAAAATAAAGTTTTGGTCCAGAAAAAGAAAAAAGCTCTGTGATCTTAGCTCATCCCTGACATTTCCCTACCTAGTGGAGGGTAAGTACAGACCAGAAAGTAAATGGATGAAACCTGAAGAAGGAAGGGGACTGAAGTGGTTATCATTCTCCTTCCCACATCCAAGTCAGTGGCCAGGAGACAGTAGTGTCAAGGCAATACCTTTGCTACTTAGAGAATCTATTGCTAAGAGGTGAATGGCAGAAATAAAAAAATAAAGTGTAGTGTTGGGAAAGGAGATATTGCCTGATTTTATAGTCCAGATATGCAGGAACATAAAATAAAAAAGAGGATATAGCTGTGGTCCACAACATCCTGAAACAGCCATTTACCAGTGTTTAAGTTCGAAGGTACAAGATGGTCTCAGGGAGGGAAATGAAACAAGACTCTCATCACCAACATAGGTTTTAAAAGTGTTCAGAAAAAAAGTGCTCAGTTAGAATATGATTAGTGCCGTCACCTTTTCCCTCATCAACAAATTTCAATTACAAAGTGGAAAATTATATTTTTATTCATGTCACCAGGAAGCACAGATTTTTTAAAAAATTATATACATATAACTTATACATATGAGTTGTCAATGGACCTTTACTTATTTATTTATTTATATGTGGTGCTGGGAATGGAACCCAGTGCCAGGCAAGTGCTCTACCACTGAGCCACAACTCCAGCGCTAGCACAGATGTTTTTCGCACCTAATATTTGGGAGGAACTAATCCTCACTGTTAAAACCACAAACCATTACATTGTTAGATGTTATGGTTTGGATATGAGGTGTTACCCAGTGGCTCCTGTGTTAATGTGGGGATATTCAAAGGTGAAGTGATTGGATTTTGAGAGCTGTAACCTAATCAGTCCATCCTAGTTTGAATGGACTGACTGGGTGGTAACTATAGGCAGGTCATGTGAGGGGGCATGGGTCATGCCCTGGAAAAGGTCATTTTCCCTGAAGCCCCTTCCCCTTTCTCTCTCTGATTCCTGGCCACCATAAAGTGAGCAGCTTTCCTTCACTTTGTCCTTTGGTCAGTGTGGGACAAGAGCAATGGAGTTGGCCACCTATAGACTGAAACCTCTTATGTCAAAGCCCCAAATAAACTTTCTCCCCTAAGTTGTTCTTGTCAGGTATTTTGGTCACAGTGAGAAAAGGTGACTAACACACTAACACAACAACTACAGAGATGAGTTGATAGATCTGAAGCATAAATATCAATGCTAAGTTAAAAGAGAGTGAAAAATCCAGCCATTCATTTGAATAAAAATTTTATAAAAATCTATAAGTTCCGGTTTAAATTATATTTGATTATTGAATATATTTACATCTGCACATATTGTCATGATTTCACTGTCTACTTCTTTGAAAAGACTCAAGATTATGTTAAGGCATTTTACAAATTCCTGATTTTGTGGTCTGAGGGCATAACTCAGTGGTTGAGTGGCTAGCAGGGGTGAGGTCCTGGGTTCAATCCCCAGCATAGCAAAAAAGGAAAAACAAATACAAAATATAAGATTTGTTCATCTAGTAACCACCTGCTTCTCTTCCAGTATGTGCTCCCCGACCCCGAGAATATGTATGTTGAAACCAAATCCCTAATGTGAGAGCATTTGGAAAGGGGGCCTTTAGGAAGTAACCCAGTCACAAGGACAGAGCTCTCAGCCTTTCCACAACATGAGGATACTGCCAAAGGACCACCATCTATGAACTAGGAAGCAGGCCCTCACCAGATACCTAATATGCTGGTGTCTTAATCTTAGACTTCCCAGCCTCCAGAACTGTGAGAACTAAATTTCTGTTGTGTATAAGCCAACCATTGCATTATAGCAGCCTGAATGAACTAAAATCTCCCCAAGTATTATTTTATCATGTGAATGAATCCACTAACTCCCATTTTTAATAGCTAAAGCAGAAGTTTCAGCCACATTAATTAAGTGAAATCAGTGCGATTGTTGGGTCCTCTTCAGTTGGGCTCCCCCACTTGATACTATCTAATCCTGACAAGCTGACGGTGTGACAGGTCTACTAACAGAATAGATAAAGCCTATGAGAGCTTCTTCAGAAACAGAACTGGTGACTAGATAAATGCAATATGATGACCACAAATAGGTAATCACAAAAGAAAAAATATACATGACAAGTAAACAGCTAGAAAGGAGCAGTTTCTGTAAAAGACACAGACATAAGAAATAAAAGAAAAATGAGTTTTATCTGTTTTGCTTCTTGGATAAAAAAATGAAAATGACTCATTATTTCTTACATAGATAAGCAAAGAGGCTAGAACATCATGCACTATTGGTTGCAAAGCAAACTGTTGCAAAATTCTTGGGAAATTAACATGGACCAAAATGTAAAATGTGCATACTCCTTAACTCATTAATTTCATATAAGAATTCATCATAAGGAAATAACACCATTGGATGGGATACACTGAGAGAATGTTCAAGACAACAGTGTTTTTATTAACCAAAAGTCATTAATAATCTAAATGTACATAAATGAGGTTTTGATTAGTTCAAAACTTCCAGTAACATTCCAATGAACTGAGACATCTTAAGTGAAAAATAACAGAAAAAGTATGTAGCATGATTCTATATATGATATATTAAATTTAAGATGCACATTATCACATTTCTGAAGTGAAAATGCATTTTATACTTGATAACATCTTAGATTCAATGAAAGGTGTGATTATTTATGAATTTAATAATCTGGGAGTATTTAAACTAATATTTATAGTGGTTACCTATGGAGACTGGCTCACTAGGGCATTCTTAATTTCTACTCTGGTGTTTTTTCCTTTCCTTATAATTAGCTATATTTTAAAATATATTCCATAAAAATAACAAAATTATTCCCCTTGAGCTATTCTAAAGTAGTTTTAAACCCCAGGGAAAAAAATACAGCATAGTTCCTCAATATCTAAATAACCATTCTTTTGTTTGGGGGAGAAAGTAATTTTGATTCATAATGGATACAAAAAATAATGTTTCATTTTTAAGACATTTGACCAACATTATATATACACATTCTTATGGATAAGTGGCTCCTTTTTCAGAAACTCAGTGACATAAATTCTCAATGTGGCTAAATAGTGAACTTTACCACATTTTCTTTCAGCTACAAAGAAATAAAGAATAGCTCTTGTCTGCCAGGTACAGTGACATACCTGTAATCCCAGCGACTGGGGAAACTAAGGCAGGAGGCCAGCTTGGGAAATCTAGCAAGAACCTAGAGACTTGGGGATGTAACTCAATGGTAAAGCACCCCTAGTGCATCCCAGTACAGAAAAATAAAAAATAAAAAGCTCCTTTCGAGGGGCTGGGGTTGTTGCTCAGTGGTAGAGTACTTGCCTTGCATGCATGAGGCACTGGGTTTGATTCTCAGCACATAAAAATAAATAAATAGCCGGGCGTGGTGGCGCACGCCTGTAATCCAAGCGACTTGGGAGGCTGAATCAGGGGGACCGCAAGTTCAAAGCCAGCCTCAGCAACTTAGCGAGGCCATAAGCAACTCAGTGAGACCCTGCCTCTAAATAAAATACAAAAATAGGGCTGGGGATGTGGCTCAGTGGCCGAGTGTCGCTGAGTTCAATCTCTGGTTCCAAAAAAAATAAAATGAAATAAAATAAAATAAAATAAAATAAAATAAAATAAAATAAAATAAAATAAAATAAAATAATAAATAAAATAATAAATAAAATAAAGGTATTATGTCCATCTACAACTAAAAAAAATTTTTTTTAAAAACCTCCTTTTGAAAAAGGATGCATACTAATAATTTTAAAATACTACAGGCTAACTAAGCATTTTAAGTAAAAATATTTTCATTAAGTACTTAAAAATTAAATACATCACACTAAAGGATTCAATTTAAGTAACGTATGTACTCCTCATATAACATAGAACTAATATATGGGCTAAAAATATGTACTTTTTAGGAAGGAATCTCTGATTGAGTTTACATCTAGCAATGAACTAAATCTAACTAAAAAGGGGAATGAGGGAATAAACCTCGAGTTTAAAATGTAATCTCTTTTGGGGCTGGGGCTTTAGCTCAGTGGTAGAAAGCTTGCCTTGCATATGTAAGGCACTGGGTTTGATCTTCAGCACCACATAAAATTAAGTGAATAAAGATATTGTGTCCATATACAACTAAAAAAAAATTTTTAAAAACATAATCTCTTTTACAAAACCATAAAATATGGTAGATTAGTTTTTATTTTAGAGGATACAAGACAGAGAGACATGTGCCTGAAAATACAAAGTAAATACAGATATTTAGTATGTAAGATTTGAAATGTTCTATAGAGCATAAAATACCTAAATACAAAGTTAAAAAATTTTAAATGAGAAAAATTACAACAAAAGTCATATAATCCTTACTATAAAGAGCTCTTATAAAGTAAAAATTATATCAGCACACCAATGGAAAAATAAAGATGGGTTAGCAAGTCACAAAACAAGAAGTAAATATGACTAGTTGGGAGCAGTGGTATATGCCCATAATCCCAGTTACTAGGGGGTTGAGGCAGGAGGATCCCAAGTTCAATTTCAACCTGGACAACTTAGCAAGTTTGTGTCTCTAAAGTAAAAATAAAATAAGGCAGGGGATTTAACTCAATAGTAAAGGTCACCTGAGTTCAATCCCCAGTACCAAAACAGAAAGAAATATGGCCAAAAAGATGTATGAATAGATGTTCATTTTCTGTCAGATCAGTTAGGAAAGACTTTTAGAAGACTGATAAACCTGAATTTTGGTGAAAATATGGGGATACTAGCACTAATTCAGTGTTTATACATGTTGGTATATACTTTCTTTAGCATAATCTAGATATAGTGTTATTTCGGTAAATATTTCCTGAATATCCATATATGTAGCACTGTTGTAGATACTAAGAATAATAATAAAAAATAGAAAAAGAACATAAGGAATTGAACAAATTAATATGTCAAAAAAAAGAAGTACCTCTCTTTGAAACATCAATTTCACACCAGGAATTTATTCTAAGAATATAATCAAACAAGTGCCCAAACATTTGTTCAAAGATGCTATGTGCACGAAAACACAATCTAAATGTCCATCAACACATGAGTGGACGCAGAAAACGGATATATATACTATATATAATGGAATACTACTCAGCCTTTAAAAAGAAGGAAATCCTGCAATATGCAACACATGAATGAAACTTGAGACATTATGCTACGTGAAATAAGCCAGTCACAGATGGACAAATACTGCATGAGCCCACTTACATGAAGTATCTAAAATAGCCAAATTCATAGAAAAGAGTAGAATGGTGATTTACCAGGCACTGGGAGACAGGAAGAAATGAGGAGTTAATAATTAATAGGCAGAAAATTTCAGGAAATCAAATGAATAAACTGTACAAACATTGCACCTACAGTCAACAATAATGAAATATACACTTAAAATTTCAAGGGGGTAGAATCATAATAAAAAATTTGAAAAAGATGGTATTTGCAGAACTGACTCTAAAACAAAAATTGGACATAAAAGCTCATGATTATAGAAATACATAAATAAATATGTTCTATCCACATAGTGAAATGCAATTCTTGTAACAAACTAGTTTTATGATAACTAGTTTATGCAATATTATGCAATTCTGTAATGATCTAGTTATCATAAAACTAGTTTGTTACAAGGATTGCATAATATTGCAAACTAGTTTTATGATAACTAGTTCATTACAGGATTGCATAATATTGCAAACTAATTTTATGATAACTAGTTCATTACAGGATTGCATATTTCACTATATGGAAATAACATATTTAATTAGGTATTCCCATAATCATGAACTTTCATATCTAATTTTTTAGATTCTATTCTAGTCAATTCTGCAAATGCCATATTTTTCATAAAAGTTTTTATCATGGTAAGAACACTCAATATGATTCTTCCCCCTTGACATTTTAAGTGCACAAGGCAGTATGAGAAATTATACAGTGAAAATTTAACCAAAAGAAGACTGATCCACTTAAAATACATGTGTATTCATTTAAAAGAAAATCTGTCTACAATGGTTTTTTTTCTGGTCTTATGCATTTCTCCATTACCTAAATTTCTCAAAAAGAGCACACTTTAAAAAAAATCAGTGCTTTGAAAAATACAAATATAATATTTAAGAACTTCACAAACCACATACCTCCAATATATTTGAAACCACAAGCATTATATATTAGCAATTTTCTTCATATTACAAATTTCTGTAAGATTATTATGCAGATATTGCTCTTCACATTAAAATATACATTAATTCTTTTGGCTTAAGCTCCCTTTGAGATTTTTTTTCATTAATATGTTTTACATGTTCACCACTCACCATACTGAGAATTGAACCAAGGGTCTTTCTACCACTGAGTTATATCCCCAGACTTTTTTATTTTGAAACAGGATTCCATCAAGTTGACTAGGTTGGCCTCAAACTTAGGATCCTCCTGCCACTATCTCCTGATTTACTGGTATTGGAAGTGCGTACCACCACCATGCCCAGTGTGCTTGCTTCTTTCTCTCTCCCTTTTCCCTCTTTTCCTCCCCACTCCCTTCGTTCAGTGGTGCTAAGGATTGAACACAGGGCCTTGCATCCTAAGCAGGTGCTCTACCACTGAGCTACACCCTCAGCCCCTCTAGACTAGCTTTGCTCTGGAATTTTAATGTGTATGTATTTTTAATTGCTCATTTAAATACCAAGCACTTAAATCCACAGGCTCTGTGCCTTTTGAACAGATGATTATGAAAATTAATGGTACTACAGAATCCAGAAACACTAGAGGTGTCAAAAAAATGAAGATGGAGCGGGGCATGGTGGTGCACGCCTGTAATCCCAGCGGCTCCGGAGGCTGAGGCAGGAGGTTCACGAGTTCAAAGCCAGCCTCAGCAACTTAGCGAGGCCCTAAGCAACTCAGTGTTCCGAAATAAAATACAAAAAAGGGCTGGGGATGTGGCTCAGTGGTTTAAGCACCCGGGTTCGATACCCGGTAGCAAAAATAAATAAACATAAAGATGGATTACAAAAAGTTCTAGAAAACGTGGGACTTGTGGTCCGTGATGGTTTAGAAAAGGGAAGCGCGTTATGTCTGTGAGCATGTACACATACATGTTGCCTACATACACATCTGTGGGGGTTCGAGTTTATGCTCATCTGTGTACTTTCACCTAGGTAATCAAGCCTGCTATCTACATGCTTTATCGGAGCCTCCAAGGTGAGTCACATCTGCCTTTCAGTGTTATCTTCAGGAAATCAGTATCAACCCATCTGCAAAAGGTTTCAGTGCCTGCCTGGCTCCATTCTATCGTGAATATGGACTACTTTGGGCAAAAGTGCAGATTGGAAGACAAGGCAGGCCGCGGCTCAGGAGGTCAGTCCAAGAGGTCGCAAGAGGCACTTCAGCACCACGGACACAGGCAACCCTGATCAAAGTCCTTTCCGTCGGAACAGGAGGCAGAGCTCAGGAGCCCCCCACCCCCTGCCTCGACCCCCGCTCCCCAGCCTCTCCACCCCGCACATTACTATCTCCTGGCCCCCTCCCACCGGCACTGTCCATCTCGCCCCTCTGCGAGCCAGGTGAAAGCCTGGGCCCAGCTGCTGGTCCGCACAGCGCCCCACCTCCCCACGCGACTTCCTGCCCGCGGCGGGGCCCTTCTTCTCTCATCTCCTCTCAAATGCAGCGAAATGGGCGCACACGGCGTAAAATTCTACACCAGAGGACCGTCAGGGAAGATTCCCGTTTTCCTCCCTGGGCTGGGGGAGGCTGAGCGGACTGACCCGGGGCCCCCGCCTCCACACTCGGCCATAGCCGGGTCCTTCTTCCTCTACTCCTTGCTCTGGTCTCTCCGTGGGAAAAGATTTCTACGAACTGCTTATTTATCCCGAAAATCTCAACCCACATACAGAGGGGTTCAAGAGTTAGAAACATGAGACAAGAGAGTAATGACAAATACTAATTCTTGGCCGTGTTCCCAAAACCATTCAGGTTTTTTTTTTTTTTTTCTTCCTTAACTGTGTTTGAAATTGATCCCATGACGCCACAGGGACTCACCCTTGCTTGGGTAGGCTCCTGGGCGAAGGGAAAGCAATAGTTCCTGATCTTTACCATGGAGCCTGGGGGAGGGCCCAAAACCTGCGACAGTGGCAGGAAACGGGGAGTAGTAGGAGATGGAGCCAGTTCTGCCTTTACCTAACCGGCGTTCCGGGTCTCCAGGAGAACAACCCAGAGATCAGGGGCTGCGGGACCCCACGCAGGCGTGGTGCAGAGACCCCGCGAAGGTTTACCAAGGGGGCGGGGCGCTTCGCCCCCAGCCCGGCCTTTACCCCCCAAAAGAAGAGCTCTGCCTCTTAGCTGTCAGGGCTAAAGGCGAGGTGGGAGGTTCGGTCGGCTCCCGGGCAGGGTAAAGGTCCCAGTCCGTTCGCTGCTGCCGACGGGTTGCAGAAGCCCGATTACCTGGGTGCGGTGGCGAGGAAGGTGCGCCCTGAGCTCTAGCCGGGTCTGCCGGGTGCGGCGTGCCAGGTGCAGCCTCGGAGCCACTGAGGCCGCCGCGCACTCGGCAGGGAAAACCGCGGCCGGGGCTGCCAGGAGGGGCGAGGAGGAGAGGGGCGCCGGCAGAGCGGACACTGCGCCTGCGCTCTCCGCTGCCCCCACCCCCACCCGGGCCGCCGCGGGAATCGAAGACTGCGGGGATCGAAGACTGCGGGGGGCGCCCGGGATTAGTGCCCAGACTGTGGGGGTTTTTACTTGCGTGGTCGGAGAATCTAAGGCGCATAACCAACACCCCGGGAGGGAGCGGGTTTGAAGCAATCGCCTGTCAGCCAGGGAGACGTGGTGCCCTGGAAGGAGACAAGGAGGCAGTCTCCAATTATTTCCACCCATCAGTTTGCGTTTTAAAGTCGACTCCTTTTCAAAAATGTGTCCAGCAACAGTAAATAGCACTCCTGAAAGGTCTTCCGGCATCCCTGAGTAGGGCAAATTCCTCAAGCCGGGTCTATATATCCCAGTACCAGGCCAAATGGACAGTCTGCTGGAAACAGACCTGCTCATCAAAGCAATGGACTAGGTGAGTCAAGGGACAGGCAGGAAGGCCATGACTGTAGGCCAAGCAGACAGGGCAAGGCCTGAACAAGCTGTGGGAAAAGACGGACCAGCTCCTGCTGATTTTCCCTCTGTCCCTTCAGATCTACCCTCCACCCTGCTTTGTGACTCCGGACTCACCTTTATGGACCACATCACATCAGCTGTCCTCTGACTTTCAATGGGATTTGGCAAGTGGGAGCCACTTGCAGGAGATCAAAAGGCAGAATGTTATTCAGGTGTGTCTCTTCACTACAAGTGGCCGCTCTGTTAGCGATGCCATGTTGTTCATCTGAAAGCCAGTCCTTCAATCCTGTGACCCTCTCCTGGAGTTCTCTCCTTCAGAACTGGGACTGGTAGGGCTCCCAGAGGTTTCCTTTAACCCTATCCTCCTCCTCCAGTACTATTTCTCCTTCTTCTCCTTCTCCTCCACCTCCTCCTCTTCCTCCTTTTTCTGGACCTGGCAATTGACCCCAAGGATGGTCTACCTTGGGCTGCATCCCCAACCCTTTTTATTTTCTATTTTGAGATAGAGGCTCACTGAATTGTCCAGGCTGGCTGCAAACTTGCAATCCTCCTTACCCTGCCTCCCCATTTGCAAGGATTACAGGTGGTGTACCCCTGCTCTTATCCTGTACATACTTTTTAAAATAGTCCTTTTATTAAACTTTCCTCAACTATTTCACCTTTTTCCTCCATTTCCAGGAAATCATCATAGATTTTAGTTCACTGTGGTTGACAAGATCATGAGGAAAAAAAGATATGTTAAAGAAACATGGACCTTTTTTTTTTTTTTTTTTTTTTTAAGGTGAGATGTCTTCTAGAACCACCTTGACAGTTTCTTTGGCTCTAAGCAGCCATCATGTTAAGTGGTCTTTCCACTGGGTCCCCTGACTCAAGGGTGCCAAAGACAGTGAACAAACCCAAGAGTAGAATTCAGGCCACTTGTAAGCCAATGTGTCTACAGAAGGTCTGGAGACCTCTGAGGGTCCAGCATAAGAGAATTTTGTATGCCTTTTGTGTCGGGAAACATCTAGATCTTTAAGGAGCCAGTTCTGGTGCTCTCCTAACTGCCTCTGGGCCCACTTCTGAATGAGTCAATAGTCTTAGGACACTTAAGAGAGTCCTGGAAAAAAAGAGAGAACAAGAATGCATGTGCCCTGGGCAAGCTTATAATAAATGTGCATAGGGAGAAGCTGTTGAGGCAAATATTGATTGAGAGTCTTCAGCTGTTTCTGTAGAAAACTTAAAGAATGTTCCTGAAGGAGGAAAAAATAGGCAATAGAGTGAGTAACAGTTGTTGGTTAAATTGTCCCTAGCACTGCATATTAATTTGGTCTGAATCCAGGACCTGACCGTTTATTTCTCAGGCTCGACTTGGTAAAACTTACCCAAAGGAACCCCCAGGTGTGGCTGTTTACAAATAGTTTTATTATCCAAGCAAGCACACTATTTATTCTGAATGCAAATGAGTCCAGAACAGAACATTTAACATATATTTCCAGACTTCCACCCTTTCTATGAGGAAAGGTCATTTACAGTTCAGATAGGCACTAATTGTGCTGATCTAGGTAAGGAATAGGGAAGCAAAAGGAACCTCAGAAGGCTAGACTGATCTGCAAGGCTCAGCCAGATTTTATGTTTCTTTTAGAGGGAGGAAGTGGGAGAGGAAGAGGGCCAGAAGCATTATGAAGATGGGAATGAGAAAAAAGAACAAACTGACTTGAAGAGAAAAGGTTTCTGGGAGTTTTGAGAGAATAACACTAGGGATTAGCACAACTGCCATTCTGAGTGACACTGAGATACTAAGAGATAGAAAAGAGATTTTTAGACTTTTTGATATGTGTCATAAATGGAATTCTTGGGCTGGAGTTGCAGCTCAATGGTAGAGCTCTTGCCTAGCACATGTGAGGCACTGAGTTTGATCCTCAGCACCACATAAAAATAAAGGTGTTGTGTCCACTTACAACTAAAAATATATATTAAAAAATAAATAGATGGAATTCTTTTGTGCTGTAATACTAAGGACTTTTCCATGTTAAAAACTCGAACTTAACAGAGTTTAAAAAAGAATGTATTTGGCTTAATAACTGAAAAATCCGTGAATGGGTACAAACAATGTCATTGAGGCAGAGTCTCTCTTTTCCTATTTGTTGACTTCAAAGAGTTTGTCCCCCTGTAGTGATGTCTTTCCACCTCCCCAGCTTTCCTGTGTTCAACTTAAAGCATCCTTGTAGCTAATCATTCCAGGAGAAACAAGCACTCAATACCCAGGAGTTCCAATAAAATCTTGGGATTGGGTCTCATTGGCAAATTCTGAATCAAAAGACCCCACCATTTACCTTAGTCTAGAGACCAAGAGTGAGGGGAAGAGTCATTCTACACAAGAAAAGTGAGGTTCTATTACCAGAAGAAACATATAGTGATGGTCAGATGAAAAAAAGAAAAGTCCCCCTGTAAGAACCTACCCCACAAAAAATTCAGTTAAGATTTCCATTGCCTTAATTTTTTAAAATCCTCCTGCCTCAGTCTCCTGAGTAGCTGGGATTCCAGTCATGCTCCACCATGCCCTGCCAAATTAGTGTTTCTTTTGAGAACGACATCATGTTGACATGAGCAGCACAACAGTTGAAATGCTCTTTTTTTAAAAAATTTATTTTGATTCATTTGTTTCTCTGGTTGTACACAAAGTAGAGTCACACCATTTGCATAATCATACAAGTACATAGGGTAGTGATGTTTGTCTCATTCTGTTGTTTTTCCTCCCCACACCCCTTCCCCACCCCTCTTTTTCCTCTGTACAATCCATCCTTCCTCTATTCTTGCCTCCCTCCCACCCCCTTTATGTATCATCATCCACTTATCGGAGAGATCATTTGGCCTTTGGTTTTTTGGGATTGGCTTATCTCACTTAGCATGATATTCTCCAACTAAGGCAAATGCCATAATTTTATTCTTCTTTGTGGCTGAGTAATATTCCATTGTATATATATATATATATACATATATATATATATATATATATCACAGTTTCTTTATCCATTCATCTTTTGAAGGGCATCTAGGTTGGTTCCACAATCTAGCTATTGTGAATTGAGGAGCTATGAACATTGATGTGGCTGCATCACTGTAGTATGCTGATTTTAAGTCCTTTGGGTATAGGCCAAGGAGTGGGATAGCTGGGTCAAATGGTGGTTCCATTCCAAGTTCCTAAGGAATCTCCACACCGCTTTCCAGAGTGACTGCACTAATTTACAACCCCACCAGCAATGTATGAAATGCTCTTTTAACCTAAAATATAACGCAAAATGTTTTGCTGTTTCCATACAAAGAGAACACAGAAAACATCTTTAAAGGTGTTTCAGTCTGCATTTCCATGTACTCGGAGCTTTATTTAAGTAAGGAGGCCCCTTTTCTATTCCAGCATACAACTCACATCCCTCAAAGCCTTGAGTATGTTTCCAGAGTTCCTGGTTACTATTGTGGAAATACTGGTTTCCTCCCACTTTACTATTGCAATCAAATACAAATCTCAGCACTTGTAGTGCTCCAGGCTAATCAACTAAGAATTTGCTTGTATACCCACATGGGAAAGCAGAGAGTGATACCCCATGATACCCCATTTCGGGACCATCCATACTCTTTTTTTTTTTTTTTTTTTTTTTTGGTACCAGGGATTGAACTCAGGGGCACTCAACCACTGAGCCACGTCCCCAGCCCATTTTTGTATTTTATTTAGAGACAGGGTCTCACTGAGTTGGTTAGGGTCTCACTAATTTGCTGAGACTGGCTTTGAACTCGTGATCCTCCTGCCTCAGCCTCCCAAACTGCTGGGATTACAAGCATGCGCCACCACGCCCAGCAGGACCATCCATACTTTTATCAACCTCATATACTTGGCACAAGGCTGGGTGCTGGGCCTATAATCCCAGTGGCTCAGGAGGCTAAAGCAGGAGGATCACAAGTTCAAAGTCAGTCTCAGCAACTTAGCAAGACCCTAAGCAACTTAGTGAGATTCTGTCTCAAAATAAAAAATAAAAAGAGTTGAGGGTATGTCTCAGTGGTTAGGTGCCCCTGGGTTCAATCCCCAGTACAAAAAAAAAAAAAAAAAAAAAAAAAAAA
>JAJEJO010000660.1:283209-365725 GCA_020662805.1 Glaucomys volans
GAATTAACCTTCACTCTCTCTCAAAATCTCACTTAAACTGAGCATGGTGGTGCATATCCGTAATCCCAGTGACTAGGAAGGTTGAGGCAGGAGGGTTACAAATTACAATTTAGCAAGACCCTGTCTCAAAATAAAAAATATAAAAATGGTTGGGGATGCAGCTCAGTGGTAGAGCATGCGTGGGTTCAATCCCCCAGTAGTGGGGGAAAAAAAAAGCAACTCACTTAAAATAACCAAGAAGGGCTAGGCACAGTGGTGCACAACTGTAATCCCAGGGACTTGGGCAGTTGAGGCAGGAGGATTGCAAACTTGAGGTCAGCCTCAGCAGCTGAGGCCCTGTCTCAAAATAACATATATATATATATATATATATATATATATATATATATATGGCAGGGGATGTGGCTCAGTGGTAAAGTGCCCCAAGGTTCAACCCCCAGTGTCAAAAACAAAACAACACCAAGAAAGGATTTTAAAAAGAAACAAACAGGGCTGGGGCTGTGTAGCTCAGCAGTAGAGCACTTGCCTCGCACTGGGTCAAGCATCGGGTTCAATCTTCAGCACCACAGAAAAATAAATAAAGATATTGTGTCCATCTACAACAAAGAAAATTTTAAAAAAATAAAGATACTGGGCTAGGTGTTGTGACTCAGTGGTATAGCACTTGCCTAGCATGTGTTCATGCCTAGCACATGCCTAGCACTGGGTTCATTTCTCAGGACCACATATTAATAAATAAAGGTCCATTGACAACTAAAAATTTTTTTTAAAAAACATACCGTGTCCATCTACAACTTAAAAAAATTTAAAAACAAACACATGAATCCATAGGAACTAAGAGAAAAGGCAGAGATAACTAAATGTTGGAAGTTAGAAAAGGCCTAAGCAAGTGCTAACTTAGCTTAGCAGACTGGTTTAGCTGATTAGTAAAGTAATCCTAAATTAGTGATGGTGAAAGGGAAGAAGCAACTCATTTCCACCTCAAAACCCAAAGTGCTCAGAAATTGGCAACACCAGACACCTCTGCAAGTGGGGTGGCATAAAGGGTTGAGATACAAGGGATTCAGAGATCTTTTTGGAAGCTGGCAGATGCCCATATTCCTCTCCCCAGTTCATGAAGCAGGGAAACTGCTCTCCCCCACCCCGGGAGAAGATGGAAGGCCTGAATGTTCTTGGAGAAATGTTCTTGGAGAAGAATGATCTCAGTAACTCTGCACTGGGAGACATTGGACACAATTCAGGACAGGAAGATGCAGGTGAAATCTTAAAATCCCAAGGACAAGAAGCATCTTCAAGTTTCTAGAAATAAAATAAGGGTTTAACATGAACATTTGCATGCTGAATGTTGAAACCATCAGCCTTCTTCTTCCTCTCAACTCCCAGAGCACTAACAGCCAGCCCTGACTATCCCAGAGACTAGAAAATTCTTCTCTAAGCATTCTGACAAGTGCAAGAGAAAGCCTTAAAATTCTAACATAGTAACTTTCCAACTGGTTGGTTCTGTCAGACCAATGTACAGAGAAGTTCCAACCTATGCTCTCGAAACTTTCAATTAGTTTTTTATGCCCAATCCTTAAATAGAAACGGACGCCACAGATCACCATCCATCTGAGGAAAGCCTTAAAGAGACCAAATTAAACACGTAGATGATGCTAACTTTGAGACAACAGACTATCCAGGGAGAAGAAAATAGTTTTTTAAATCACCAAATCCTCAGAGAGATGGATATTACATCAGTGAAAGAAAAAAAAATGGTGTGTTTATAAGAAGGAATATTTAGAGAACACAAAAGGAGCCTTGAAAATTCAAAACAGTAGAAGTTAAAACAAACAATAAAAAGGCGGACAGAGTCTCCCGTTAACAAAAGAACAAAAAGGTGGAATGTAAGACAGAAAAGGTAAGAAAATCAGATGACCTGATCAAACAATTCAATACTCAAAGAGCCCAGAGAAAAAGGATCAAAGAAAACAGAGGGGAGGAAATATTCCTCAGAATAATTCAGGACTATATCCCAGAAGTTGAAGTTGCAGGTTGAAAGGGCCTAGAGAGTATCCAGCATAGTGCTCCAAATTAGACCCACATTAAGGCATACTTTAGTGAATTTAGAATAGTGAGGACAAACAGAACATCTTCAAGCTTCTAGAAAGAAGCCAAACTATGAAAAAAAAAAAAAAAAAAAGAAAAAAGGTCATATGAAAAAAGATCAGGAATCAGAATTCTTAGGGCTTCTCATCAAGTCCCTCCCATGTGCACAGAGCTTCCAATAAAATTTCTTTTGTACTCTTTACTTTCTTTTTTTTTAATTGCTGTTCTGGAAATTGGTAAGTGCTAGGTGCTAAACCACTGAGCTACATCCTTAGCCTAAGTGCTCAATTTTTTTTCTCTCCAATTTTGGGGATCGAATCCAGGGTCTTTTGCATGTCAGGTAAGAGCTCTACCACTGAGCTAGACCCCCAGCCCTTTTAATGTTTGTTGGGTTTTTGTTTGTTTTTTGTTTCAGGTTGTGTGTCGCGCGCGGTACTGGAAATACAACCCTGGGCCTCGTGCATGTTAGGTAGGTGCTGTACCACTGAGCTATATCCCCAACCCCTTTTTAAAAAATATTTTTAGTAGTCGTTGATGAACCTTTTTTTATTTATTTGTATGTGATGCTGAGAATTGAACCCAGTACCTCAGTCCCCAACCCCCTTAAGTTTTATTTTGAGTCAGGGTCTCAATAAATTGTTCAGGGCCTTGCTAAATTACTGAGGCTGTCCTCAAACTTGCAATCCTCCTTCCTCAGCCTTCCTGTAATCCCTGGGATTACAGGTGTAGGCCATCATATCCAACTCCCAGTATTCTATTCTTAAGTATGAGTCAAAGATAGAGCCAAGGAAAATTTTCAAATGATGATTGTAAAGGATTGAAACAGTCTAAAAGCTGAAAATTCCCTTCCTTCCCAAGTACTCCCTAATGAGCCAGTGAGATGGATGAGCCAGAACAAGGAGCTGCTGCTCACCCATCCCTCACTTCTCCTTTCCACCCCAGCTCCAACACCCTACTTGTTCCTGTCTGCACCCCAATCATATTCCCATATCCCTCCCCATTTCTCTCTCTCTGTCTCTCTCTCTGTCTCTGTCTCTGTCTCTCTCTCTCTCTCTCACACACACACACACAAACACACACACACACACACACACACACACACACTCTTAATTTGAGGGCATGCATCATGCTGCTTTTCTTGAGAGCAAACATTGTTAATTATCTCCCTGCCCAGGAAATAGGCAAAGATCCCAAGGGCTCAGGCCTTGCCAGTAGGGAGCTGCACTTCTTTCTGGACAAAGAGACCAGATTTAGTGACAAATTCTAACTTGGTATGAGACTTTCCCATTTCCTTGAAGCATAATGCTCCATTGATTGCAAGCTGAGTCATATATTGAGCCTACTTCTCACACTGTCAGCGGGAAGTGTAATTCCTGAATGACTCCCAGCAGACATTTATAGATTTTTCAGTCTGTTGAGTTATAAAAGATAACCGAAGTCTTTTTTTTTCTGAAGTCCTTTAAATAAATCTTGATCTCAACTGCTAAGTCATTGAACATAATTACATACAACACACTGGGAATAATCTGCATAAAAACAAGAATTGAGGTAATGAGGATAAAAAAAGAAACCCAAGCCAATGTGCAAAGGAACAAAGAACAGAGGGCTAAGGACTGGAGTTCTACTTCCCACTTTGTTCCTGTTTAAGAAGTAGAAGAAAGAAAAATAACTATACCAGGGAGGTCAAAGAAGGGAATAAGAAGACGTTAAGGTACCAGGATAGAAATCAAAGAAAGCAAATACTTCAAGAAAGGTGGTAGGCTGAATGTGATGTGTTGGTGCCCATACAGTGCGCAGTCCATAAAGTCTCAGGTCTTAAAGGGCAGGACTCCTGACTCCAACTGTCTGAGGACCTTTGACTGCTGGATCCCCCTCTACCTCAGCACTGTTAAGCCAGAAATGCTGGGAAACTAATGCTTCTTCATCCTCACCCTGGTATAGGAGTACCCAGCCAAGGACTGAACAGAGTTGGTGTATAAATACCTCATATCCCTCACCTCTTAGCATAGCTATGAGCTCATTATGTACCCTGACCCCCTGAGTTCCCCAGAAGAATTAAAATTCAGTTACAGTGGTAACTGATGTTGAGGGAGATGTAGAAGGGCTGACGCAACCAGCGTCAAGGTGGCAAGGTGGCAAGTGAGGAAGTTGGGTCAGGGCCAGAACAAAGGAGCATGAAGAGAGTCTTCTGATGCGGTCAACTTCCTGGTTGACATAGGTGCTTGTGGATGAAAGCAGGTGATCCAATCAGACAGACATTTCCATACTTGTGTTCCTAAGCAGGGGATCCAATAGATAAACTAAAACAGATACATGGACGCTGGAGCACCAATCAATAATAGTGAGGAGCATGTGGACAGGAAGAAGATAAGGAAAGGAGAAAATTCCAGAGACCATAAAAAGAACAGGCCCAAACTTCCCCCATCAGGTTCCCAGATCTGGGCTCCTCTCTTCTGAGACATCTGACTTTGTTGCTTTTGCAATAAACCTGCTGCTTGTTTGCTGTCTCTGTGTCCTGTTCTTCAATGCTTTGCTCAATGGAGATGACAAACCCAACACCCCTACGTAACAACTTGACAAAACACCATTTATTGACTTCTTTCCCTTTTCTTTTTTTTTTTTTTTGTTTTGAGAAAAAATTTTTTATTCACTGATAGTCCATTGTTAGATGTTTTGTTTTCATGTACACTTCATTTGTTTTATTAAAAAGCAAAGCCCTAAGAAGGGTGACCAGTTAGTCATCAGACTCTGATCCATCTTCATCTTGACTAATCTGGAAATAACGAAGTCCATAAGTCTCTTTGTCAGACGCAACTACACGAAGCCAATCACAAGATTATTCTTCTTAAGGTATTTCTTGGTAAGATATTTCAAATACCTCTTAGAGAACTGTTTCTCAGAAACAACTGTGATTTTATTCTTGAAGCATTCAATATGAACAATATTCCCAAGATTTCCAGTTTCCCACTGACTTTAACCTTCTCCTTCAGAAACTGTTCCTATTTTAAAACAGAGAAAATGCAAAACTAGGGAAGAAAACCCTAGATATTCACTAGGGAAGGTACCAAAATTTCCAGAATCAAAAATCCCATCTTCCACAGGATGAGTAAGGTCCAAATTAAACTTCCAGGTTGTTCTCTTAGGCTTCTTTTCTTTCTGTGGCGCCATCTTGACAGCCGGCCCTGTGATCAGAGAGCCCCTTTTCTTTCTCACTCCCCTACACCCCTTGTAGCATCTCCAAAAGACTGGGTTAAGGAAAAATTACTAATATGATAGCCTGAAGATCTTTGAGAAATCAAGGTCAGTAGAATAGAAAAGGTAGAAGCCAAACTGCTAGATTCTAAGGGGAGAGTTGGAGATGAGGAATTGGAGACAGAAATGGAAAACAGCTCTTTCAAAAAGTTTAGCATTTAGAGGAAGGAAAGAAAAGATAGTGACTCCACTGGAATCTCTTCCTGGGGTCAGACCCTGTGAATGGGGTAGATAGAGGCAAGACTTTCCTGGCATTTTTCATCTGTTAATGGTAACCACCAGGGAAAAGCCCAAAGTTAAGAAGTTAAGTTGAATGGGAATTATGATAAAGAAAGAGAGCTCAAGTTTCAGAAGAAGCCTTCCCTTGAAACAAGCCTTTCAAGGTTAAGGCAAGATACAAGATAACAAGAAAGGGATTTTCTTTTCTTAGAAACTTTCTTGGAAACTTTTGTTTGGAAAGGCTCATTCTGGACCCGGGCAGAACACTCCCATCCTGGCTCCCACACAAGACAACAATTACATCTCCTAACTTGAGGTACATATAACCCTAGAGGCACATGAAGACTTTCCAAGGGATTAGAAAGCAAGAGGATTCCAATATAACTAATTTTCAGATCCTCAATGTTCTTAAAATTTTTTAAACAAATGATTAATACGGGTTTGTATCCTGCAGACTCTCCTTTTCTATTCTACCATCTCACAGTTATCCTTACAAAAGAGAAGTACACACACCTCACTCATCCTGAATCTCACTCTGCACCAAAAAGAGTTTTTGTTTTTGTTTTTGTTTTTGTTTTGTGTATGTGTGTGTGTGTTTTGATATTTTGGTGTTGAGAAAATGACTCACTGGAACACAATTTTTTTTGTAAGCAAGATGTGTTCTATTCCTTAATCGCAACAAAATTGGAGAAAGTTCTGATTAAATTGCCAGCTAAAAGCACAACAAAAGAATTGTCAATAATATGTCTTTCTAGCATATAACAAGAAGTGTTTGAAGCTGGGTGACATTTGTTTATGGCAAAATGTCTCCTATTCCTATCATTTTGTTTATATAAGTATTTCTCAGGGTTCATATGTATATAAACAAACAAAAAAGGAATATGATTGATGCTGGACTCAATCTCATTCCAGCAATAAGAAGTTTTCACCCCGCTGGACATGGTGGCACACACTTATAATCCCAGTTACTCAGGAGTTTGAGGTAGGAGGATCCCAAGTTTGAGGCCAGACTGAGCAATTTGGAAGAATCCTGTCTCAAAGTTAAAAATTAAAATTAGAAAAGGCCAGCTGGGGATGTAGCTCAGTGGTAGAGTGCCCCAGTTTCAATCCCCAGTATGGAAAAAAAAATTTGATTCACACATTTATGAACCGATTTTTTTAAAATAAATTTCTATCTTACTAATATAGTTATTTCAATAAATTTTAATTTTTATGTTTGATATTACTTATCAAAGTTTGTGATATATTTATGTTGTTTTAGTCAAATGTGCAATATATTAATTTTCATGGTAGCTCAATCAGAACAAATTTTTAAAGTCTAGTGGTCACAGAAAATGTTTTAAAATTAATTTTAATTTTTTAATATATCATTTTTTGTAAAGAACTATGGTAGTGTGATCAATGAAAATTTTCAAGCATAAATAAATTCTGGGAGCTGGGGTTGTGGCTCAGTGGTAGAGCGCTTGCCTAGCATGTGTGAGGCACTGGGTTCCATTCTCAGCACCGCATATAAGTAAATGAAATAGAAGTCCATCGACAACTAAAAAACGTATTTAAGAAATAATTTAAAAAATTAAAAATAAATAAAGTCCATAGAGGAAACAGAATAGAGATTTAAGTTCAAGGAATTAAAATATATAAAATTTTTGCTGAAAAAGAAGTTGCTCCTATATTTTAAAAGGATATCAGTTGGGGAGGATATTGAATTGCTATGGAATATAAATTCCACAAAATTCACTTGAAAAGAGTAATATAATAATTTATCTTAAAATGATAATATTTAGCTTGGCATGGTGGTGCATGCCTGTAATCCCAGTGACTTGGGAGGCTGAAGCAGGAGGATTGCAAGTTCAAGACCAGTCTCAACAACTCAGTGAGGCCCTAAGCAACCTAGTGAGACCTTGTCTCAAATAAAACATAAAAAGGGCTGAGGATATAGATTAGTGGTAAAGTTTCCCTGGATTCCATCCCTAGTACCAAAATATGTGTGTGTGTGTGTGTGTGTGTGTGTGTATGTGTGTGATTACAAAATGTCAGGAACTACATCCTTTATCATGATTAACATTATGAGAAAAATTTTAAATGTCAAGGTAAAATATGCAAGGGATACATAGTTTTCAAATTATCTTAGGGAACAGGTAAGTCAAAATGTTTGAAGAACACTGAGTTAAGATTCTGCAATTCAAACCCATTTTTGTTTTGCTTTCTTTTGTTTTTAAGTTAACCAAGGCCCAGAAGGACCACAATCACCAAAAATCTTCTAGTGCTGATAACTGCTCTTTAGCTCTGAGGATAAACTTCTTGGCATTGAACCAGGCTCATAAAGCTCAATCTACACATTCAAACTCTATGGGCCTCATATCTGTCCAGCCTTCTCCCTTCTCTCTCATTTCCTACTCTGCCTCCTGCCTCAACCCCAAACTAAAGTCAGTTGGAATCCTTGCAACTCCCCCAAATCACCACAGTACATCACATCTCTGGGCCTTTGCTTGGCATGACCTTTGCTCCTCACTACCCTCAGTTCCCCTTCTCCACCCAGCAGGGATTTTCTTCCAGAAACCATCACTCATAACTGACCCTTAATTTAGGGCAACACCACCCCAGTTTTCCCAGAATGAGGAGTTTCCTTGGTCAGAGGAACTCCAAGTGCTAAACTCAAGACAGTCAAAGGAATCACAATTTGGCCTGGGGAGAGTGGCCCCAGTCTTAAGTGTTAACTTACCTCTTCTTCCTGCTGAAAGACCTGAAGAGGACAATCAATCACTCTTCCAGACTCCTAGAGCTCTTTCTTAAAATAATAGGATCCAAATTCTTTAAACATTTCAGTTACAGTGTTCCCAATTACCAGCTCATACTTCAAATAGCAGTTATTTTGTGATCTTAAAAGTCTCCCCTAATTAATTGAACACATTATGCTTGCATTTCAATCTTGCCAATGTATGCCTTAGAGCATCACTTCAAAATAATTTGTCTATGAAGATTCAGGGCTCCTAACCTCCTAAAAATAACTTTGAGAGAAGCATTATAAATCTCCTATGAATATATGTATATGGGTTTTGGGGGGAAGTGGAAGATGGAAAGGTCAATTCCAAGACTGTAAGGAAAGTTCCTAGAATTTTCATAGGCCAGCATGTGGTCAAGAGCAAAGAAACTATAGAGACATGTTATCTGATTAAACTTCAGTATCCAATTTGTCCAATCAGTACAATTCAATAAGGTATTTTTAAAAGGCTGTAAAACAACTTGGTTAGGAGCACAGATTCTGTAACTAGACAGCCTGGGTTTGAATTTTATCTCAAACTAGTTGTGTGACCATGGGCTAGCCACTTAATCTCTCTATTCCTAAATTTCTTCATTTGTAAAATGTGGATAATACTAGAGGCTACCTTCTAAGCTTATTATGAGGATTATACGAATTAATATGTATAAAGTGCTTAGAAAGGATCTGAGAACATAGTAAGTGATATACCAGTATTTGTCCAACAAGTATATGTAAAGTACCTGGAGCATGAATAGGAAACTAAGGAACAGAAACTATTGTTGTCTGCAGGCCTTCTTTCTTAGCTGGAATCTCTAAACTTCCAGAGAATAACTGAATTCAACAGAAGTTCAAGAATTATTGAACCATGAGAACAGATTTCCTAACTCTCCATAGAGAGTCCTTTGTTTGAATTGTCTAGGGCTCACTGAGAAAAAGATTTTGTGAGGTCACTTTTTTTTTTTTTTTTTTGAGTTGCTAAGAAAATCTGACAATGGACAACAGAAATGTTTTAAATAAATTGTTTTGTATTAGCAAAGGTGCCATCCCCTCTGCTTTCATCCCAAGAGATTCATTTTCATCACTGTTCTGCTTGCCCAGGAAGGGAGGTCGGCATATGCAGCATGGTTCAGAGTCCAGGTCAGCAGGCAGCCTTCCTCAGCAGGGCTCCCTTTGGTACACAGGGCTGTGAAACCAATTTTGGGTTACCATGGTAACCAAGGGAGCTTCTAGAAAATTTTCTAAGTGAAACATTCATCAGGACATCAACAGGCATAGCCTGGGGGTAGGGGTGGGGGAGGAGAGGGACAAAAATATACTACTGTCCCTGACTCCACCAAGTCTGTGGTGAGAAAAGTATAGAAAAATCATTGAATTCTTTCTTCAACTTAAATATGCCCTTTGTTTGTTGGTTTCACATTTTAAAACTTCCAAAATCAGATGCCTCTGTGGATGAGTCCATTTACTATTATAGGTTCCCCTGAAACTAATCTGTTATTAATTAATGGATCAAAAGATGTCTTACAATCTATTATAACTTTTTGGAACTGAAGAAATTTGGGATACTGGTGTGCCAGGTGCCATGTCAGAAGCACATACAAATGACAGCAGGGAGCAAGTCATTTGTCATGGGAGAAGAGAGAAACACTCAAGCTCCCTGGGAAACTTTTTGCAAGCTCCTGCCTTGGTTCTGAATTATTTGGACACAGAAAAAGATACAGGATTCTGCCAGTGGGATGTAAATCAAATTGCCTTCTCTTTCTCTTGATCAAGTAAACATGGCACACCAACTTTACCTCGTGATATACAGATGACAGAGTGACCAGTAAAATGGGATTTGGTGGTGGCCAGGCTTCTGCTTATTGATGACCAGCATGTGAGCATGCCCTGGTCCTTCTAGCTCCATGCCCAAGCAACAGGGACAGCCCAGGTTGAGGAGGCTCTATCTGAACTGCTAACTTTTAACATGGCTACTTAGGGGTATGATCACCTCTAGACAAATGAATATTGAGTCCTATGATGGAGACCCTATACATATCACTGTGCTTGCACTATATTCTTACTTACAGTTAGAGGGATAGTACTGCCTCAAAACCAAGAACAGCAAACATATAACCCTTCCCATATCCCACTTATACTGTTCTAAGATCCTTACATCATTAGCTCATCTAATCTGAACAATCACTTTATAGTAGCTATCATTATTATCTCCATTGTAACTATGAGGAGATTAAGACACAGAGAGGTAACATGACCTGCTCAAAGCCTCTGCAATTAGTAAGAAACTGAGATCTTAACCTGGTTGGACTTTAGGAGGCAAAGGGTGGGAAGGACTTATGTTTAATTTTAACATCTAGCTGCTCAAGTGTGGGGTCAGGTGGAGCCAGGGTTCCTGATTCTCAGGTCATCACATATGACCAACCGCTGGGAGACAAAAGAGAAAGCCTCCCCCTTGCATACTTTGTAGTTCCCCTTCCACAATCCCTTCATCCACTTCCCTAGAGGGACTATGGTTGTAACAGAAAACTGACAAACAGCTGCTGGAACTCAAAAACAAAAACAAAACAAAACAAAAAAACAATTCAAACCCATGCCTGACAAAGAAAATGCTCCTGGAGACAGAATGTGAACTAGGGAAGCTATCAGTCTGCAAATCCTGATCTATTCCTTTGTTCCCCACCCGCAATTAGAGTTACACCTCTTTTTGGAGCTCAGCCTCCAGGGAGCTGGCATGTTGTTCTGCCCCTATCCTATATCTTTGCAGGTAGACAAAAGAAATATCATTGATCTGGAAACACTTGGATAGGGTCAGGAAGGATGAGTAGGAGTTTGTCAGAGTGAGTTTAAGAAGGGGAAAAAGTGGATTCCAGGTAGAACAAAATAAGAGTTATTTCAAGGCTGAGAAGCAGAAAACATAGACTTTGAGGATCTGGGAATAGTTTTACGTGACTAGAGATTGTGGACACAAGATGAAGCTGGAGAGGGAGGCAAGGTCAGGCGTCAGCAGGACCCCAGTACCAAGTAAAGAAAGTTCATTTTTACCTTGAGGCAGTGAGGAGCTCTTCCAGAATTTAAGTTGGAAAGTAAGATGCTCTGTGTGTTTAGAACCTTCAGCCTGACAGCTGCAAAGAGGGGTCAGAACCAATGGGGGGCTGCAGGCAGGCCACACTGCTGGAACTAACGCAGAGACTCCAGGGAGAGAAGGCAGAGGTCCCAATGATATTCAGTTGGTAGAAATGACAGTGTTTAATGATTGGTGAGGGGAAATGAAAAGGAGATTGCAGAGCAAATAAGGTTAGAAGCAACTCAGGAAAATAATCTAGAAAGTGGGTTTGTTTTTTTTTTATTTTTTTTTAATTTATTTATTTTTTTGTAGTTGTAGGTGGACGGCTTGGCTTTATTTTATTTGCTTATTTTTGTACATGGGATTGAACCCAGTGCCTCACACATGCTAGGCAAGCACTCTGCCACTGAACCACAGCCCCAGTCCCTGCTTTTGTTTTTGATGTAGTTTCAATTCTAGAGTTTTGTTTTTGTTTTTGTTTAGGTCTTTGTTTCTTTGGGTGTTGTGTGTGTGTGTGTGTGTGTGTGTGTGTGTGTTTGGTTGTGCTGGGGAAGCAGCCCAGGCCCTCAGACATGATAGGCAAGGACTCTAGCACTGATCTACCCTCCCAGCTCCTGGTTCTGAATCATTTTAATTGGAGTGTTTCAACCTGCTGTTAGCAAACAGTGTAGAAATGTTTCACTCATTCTGCTGTAGTCTGGTTGTAACTCAGATGTCTCCTAGAGAAAACAGAGAACCCATCTTTGAGGAAACATGGGGCTGGATTTCATAACCAGTTTCCTGTGGCAGTATCAGGTGGGACATAGCCTGTGCTACCTCCAATGGTAGCAGGCTCTGTCCCTCTCTTATGGCAAGATCTTCCAGCTGGTGCTTCCCTTCTTCCGTCATTCCCTCTAATTGACTGGATCCTCTGAAGCAGGCACCTATGGGCCATCTAGTCAATGCCCCAGAGGACAGAGCAGTATCTTATCAAGGCAACTCCCTATCTCCAGATGCGGGTTGATAATCAGAAGGGAGAAGAGGCAGATGGGTGTCAGGGAAAAGTCCTTATTAGGTCAAGGTTACCCTGGGGAGAGTTGCTGTGGATAACCCAGTGCTCAGAGGCTTTGTTCAGAGCAAGCCACAGGGGTTGGTTTCAGAGGTCAGAAGCTCAGTTTCATGCCTCCTCCCAAGGCACAGCACCTGTGGTTCAACAGGTAGGAAGCTTTGGCTTTTGACTGCAAAACCAACTGCCCACAGGACCAAGGCAAGAGTGAAATGGGCTGAAGCAGACCAGCATCCTGGAGCACTTGTGCCTCATCTAAAAGGCACAGCTCCCCAGCTGAGGTCACGTAAGAACACAAAGCCAGGGAAGGAAGAGCTGCCAATTTTTCAAGAGAAGGCAGAATTTCAAATTTTTATAAGCCATCTCCCGATTTTTGGATGTTGACATTTAATGCATTTTTAAAATGTTGAGCAAGCCAAATGAAGTTTGCCTGTGGGCCAGATTTGGCCCTGTAGCTACCAATTTGCAAATTCTGCTCTGAAACTTGGATCTTAAACTCTGAATTTCATCCCTCTAGAGTTAGGGCAAGAAAAGACTGGAGCTACCAGGAAGCTGGAAACAGGCAGGTAGGTTCATTCGATCTGAGAAGTCACTAGTTCAATTCCTAACTGCATAGAAGGGGAAACTGAGGCTTGGAGAGAAGTACTCAAGGTACACAATTAGTTCTAGGCAACAGTGCTTCTAACAAGATCCAGGAGATTCAAGCCAGGCTTTTACCCAGCAGCATACAAGTAAATTAGTTCCCTCATTTACTCGTATGTTCTTCATTCTCTAGTTTGTGGCTGTGACTCGTATATATGTCCTCAACTGAACCCTGGATTCTTGCTATTGAGCCCTGGGGATTGTCCTGGGTTTCATCTGGAGTCTCTGTTCCTCCCTCTTGCCTGGAGCTAGTGCCATTTCTAAATCTGTTGGCCCTGAGCCCCTGGGCTCCTTGGCTGCACCTGTCTGAGCCCACATTGTGCTGGGTGTGACACACAGCTAGTCAAGGGCAAAAATAGGACTTGACCTCAGTCTGTCTGAGTCCTGTGCTCAGCCCACACAGATACACTGCTTCTCAGGATAAATATCTCCCTGCAGAAAGGAAAGGCAAGTTTGAATACCATTTTGTGTTTTCAAACAATAAAACGAATTTGAGTGCATTTCGATTTTGCTCTTTCTTTCCCTTTTTTTTGGGAAAATAATCAGAACCTACTTATCCAGTAGGCACAGCAAGCATAGCATCTAGGATCCACAATATTTTTAAGGGCCCACAAAAAATATTTACTTTTAATTTCTTTTAAAATCATAAATAAATATAATAATGAATATGTAAAAATGAATTGAATGTATTTAATGTCACTGAATTATATATTTTAAAATAGTAAAAATGGTAAATTTAGTCAGCATGGTTGCACACACCTGTGATCCCAGCTACTCAGGAGGCTGAGGCAAAAGGATGGAAAGTTCAGGGCCAGCCCTTGGTCAACTTAGCAAGCTCCTGTCTCAAGATAAAAAATTAAAAAGGGGCTGAGGATGTAGCTCAGGGTAAAGTACCCTGGTTCAATCCCAGAACCTAAAAAAAAAAATTAGCCTGGATTATATCCACCTTTACATAAGCGTAGCTATAAGACAGAATTTTTTTTTTATTAAATTTTTTTTTTTTTTTTTGGAACTAGGGATTGAACTCAGGGACACTTGGCCACTGAGCCACATCCCCAGCTCTATTTTGTATTTTTATTTAGAGATAGGGTCTCACTGAGTTGCTTAGGGCCTCCCTGAGTTGCTTAGGGCCTCGCTAAGTTGCTGAGGTTGGCTTTGAACTCGCGGTCCTCCTGCCTCAGCCTCGGGAGTCGCTTGGATTACAGGCGTGTGCCACCACGCCCAGCATAAGACAGAATTTGTAAACATTTTTTCTATGGAAAAGGGACCCACAAATTCAATATTTTCCGGAGCTCATGAAAATAAGTTTGGCTCTAATTATTTGGGTAATTCATATTAATGATAAGTTTTGTACTTATGGACCAAATCATATGGATTATACTTGTCTTACTTGTTCCTGGCTATAAGCCTAACTATGAAGGTTACACACTCTGACCCAGATTTCTACTACTTGCCACCTGGTGACAGCTACAGAGATTGTTCAGGTGAGAAGCAGAGTATAGTTGTTCCAAGAGACTAGTTTTGGTCTGTTGGACAATCCCACCTTATTTAGCACAAACAAAACACTTAGAGAAGGTCAGTTTCACTCCAAAGGGGTTTTCTGACAATTTTCTTTATTAAACCAATCTTTTTCTTTGGACTTCAAAACAGTCTACCAGTGGACCTCTCTGACATGGTTTTTGTTTCCATCCAATCCAGAATGATCTTTGGAAATATTTGTCTCCCTGGAATAAGATTATTCAGTGACTTCCATCATTTTCACTATTTCAGAAAGCTTGATTTTTTTAGTGTGGATCTGGAATCCCCCACTTCCACCCCAGGGGTTCATATGTCAAAGGCTTGGTCCCCAGTGCAGAAGTAGGACTTTCAGAAGTGGGCCCTGAGGGTCAAATGAGCCCTTTAGGAGCTGGGATCTAGTTGGAGTAGGTAGGTCCCTGGGGGCATGTCCTTAAAGACTATATCTTGTCCCCAGCCCCTCTGCTTCTTAGCTGCAGGAGGTAAGCAACTTTGCTCTGCCACACCCTCCCAGCCATGATTTTCTACCTCACCACAAGCCCAAAGTGATGGAGTCAAGAGATCATGAACTAAAACTTCTGAAACCATAAGCTAAAATAAATCTTTCCCTCCCTTCAGGTGTTTTTCTCAAATATTTTGTCAGAGCAATGGAAAGTTGGTTAAGTTATTGACAGAAATTCCACTTTTCCTCATGGAAATGCTTTATAAAATAACTAAAAATGTCTTTAGTTTGGCCTGGAATAGTACCAGTATGTCAGTAAATTAGTAAATTTTGAGAGAACAAAAGGATTATTCTTTCAGATGCAATGAGGTCTTGCACCCACACCCTTGGGGGAAAGATCATGAATGGGTCCTTGGAAGTGAGAAGGTGCGGGGATGCCTGAAAGTGTCTCTGCAGAGTTTGTCTCAGCATTCTAGGTGGCAATGTCATTCCAGCCAGAGAGAAATTACTGACTAGCTGAGCACAGGAGAGGGGGTGGGGGAAGATGAAGAAACATCACATTAAAATTCAATGCAAAGTGAAAGCTTGTCTTGAGCAAGGGTGAATGACTCAGCAAGAAACCTGTTTCCAGGATTGTAGCTACAGCTCTCTGCAATTTCTATATTAAAAAGTAAAGCAGATTCTCATTATCTGCTGGAAGTAATTCCACTACTCACCAGATGGCAAATAAGCAACAAACACATTTCCTAGAATATTTTTTAAACCCTAAAGTGAAAGCACTGTTTAGGGTCATAAATGCTTGACACATTTGGTCACTGACAGAAATTTGGCCTTTGGCAGAATGAAAGAAGTTTCCTGTTGTTTGTTTAATTTTGATTTTGAGAGTAAGTCTTACTATGTTGCCTGGGCTGGCCTCCAACTTAACGATCCTCCTGCCTCAGCCTCACAAGTAACTGGGTTTACAGGTGTGTGCCAACACACCTAACTCAATTTTTAATTTCATTTCTGTTTGCTTATTCATCATTGCAATGTATAGTTATCATTTTACATTCCTACACTCAAACTCCTTTCTCCTGGTAGCAATTAGACACACACAAACACACATATGCACACATTAATTTTCATAAGAAATCAGCACACATACATACATTTAATCCATTCTTTCCTTAATTGAAGTTATATGTAATAATTTATATTATACATGTGCACACCACATATAAATGTCTACTCTATGCTGTTCTGGACATTGGGGCTATAGCAGTGAATAATAAAAGTCCTCAATGAAACATATTCAGTTGTTTGTGGTGTAGGAAGGCATGTGACCTGACTTGTCCGTTAGCATAACACTTAGCCACTCATTCAGTTACTGCTTCAGACATCTGCCTGTCTTGTATGCATTCTTTAGAAGCAGAGCCCAGGATCCAGCTGTAAGAAACACGGAATATTTTATTTTATTCATTTATTTTTGGTACCAGCGATTGAATCCTGGGATGTTTAACCCCTGAGCCATATCCCCAGCCCTTTTTATTTTTTATTTTGAAACAGGGGCTTGCTAAGTGGCTTAGGGCCTAACTAAATTGCTGAGGCTGGTCTCAAACTTGGGATCCTCCTGCCTCAGCCTCCTGAGTCACTGGATTACAGGTGTAAACCACCATGTCCAGCAACATGGAGTATTTTAAAGTGACAGCTATAAGGGAGCAAGATAGACAGAGGGAGGGAACCAAGCAAATACCCGATATTAATTAAAATAAAGACTTGGCCTGGTTTGGTATGTGAAGGGGAAAGCTTGTCTCTGAAACACAAATTGCACAACAGAGTTGTTCTTCTTTGAGACAAGGGGATTGGCCTTTTGTGGTTCTTTATTTGTCAGTCTTCTGGAGATGGAGGCCTCCCTGGGCTCTGAGGCTTTCAGCAGCCAAAGGCAACTCTCATTAGCCAAGGTCACAGGTCTAAGCTCCAAGCCACAACCTGAAGGCCCCTGTGGATGGCAGGAGGAGGGGTAAGGAAGGGAAGGAGTGCACCTGAGGACAAAGAGGATCTGCATGGAGCATCAAGGCATTTATGACTACAAAGTGCCCCAACCAGTCTAATCTTAGATTTGATTCTGGAACTTCAGTTAGAAACATCCAGGAAAATAATCTCTCCTTTTGCTCATGGTAAAACTAGTAGGATGCCTGCCTGGAACTGTTTGTACTCATATTGGGAAGAGTCAACTGAGAGAAAGCAAGAATAATGCAGAGGCAGAGTCCCAGTGACGTTTTTTTTTGAGTCTCAGACTAGCTGTACAAATAGGCAAGTGGCCTTGGCCATAGGTGATGCCTAGTTAAACAGATTGTGAAAGTACACCAATCTTTAAAATGAGAGCCATGGAAGAAGTACTTGTGGAAGATGCTGAGAGGTCAGAAAGGTCAAAGGTGAAGAAGAGGTTTGGGCCTATAACATTTGGTATACATTTTTGGGGGAATTAGTTTTATGAAATATTTTTAGGTGGTACATTCCCTCTCTGACCTTTTTTTTTTTTTTTTTTTTGGTGCTGGGGATTGAACCCAGGGGCACTCTCCCACTGAGTTACAACCCTAGCCCTTTTTAAACTTATTTTATTTTGAGACACGGGCTAGATAATTTGCTGAAGCTGTCTTTGGACATGTGATTCTCCTGCCTCAGCCTCTGAGTTGCTGGGATTACAGGCTTGGGTTACCAGGCCCAACTCATCCCTTTTTCTAGATCTTCTAGGATTGTGAAATAGGCATGTCCATCTTCACCTCCAAGCCAACACCTCCTTCTTGGAGATTCTGACACCTTGCATAGCTATTGCTAGCTTTTATGCATCACATGATTCCATCTACTATAGTCACACTAGATCAGAACCAATAGAAACCAATCTAAATGCAACCAAATTCCCTGTATAATCTGAACTGAGGCCACTAATAATCTCTGATGAATATTTACATAAAAAGTCATAGATTGTAAGCCCAAAGCAACAGAGACACAAGCCAGTACCACCACCAGTAGGCAGTTAAAATAATGGGAGAAGAGGCACCTTGGGAGGGCAGAAAATACTGCTCCTCACAGAGAAAGAGGTTAATGATTCAGACACAAAACACAGTAAGAAACCACGAGTCACACAGCTTCATTCTTGTTTCAAATCTGTGTCACCAGCTTAGCTTCATTTTCTGCCCTTGGATGCATTAGATGTGGTCCATTGACCTTCATGCCCTTCATGAAAGCTAATTAAATGATCCTCTGTTTTAATATCTGTCCTCTCTGAAATATGGGACAAAATGCATATTGCATGTATGTAGTTCATAAAATGCACACGTATTACATTTGTATACATGTGTAGCAGATTGAATCATTGGTACCAATTCTTTACTCCGGCCTGTATCCATACTCTTTGCCATGTGACTTTGCTGTTCCTTCTGTTAGACACAGAACCTTCTTCTCCTTACTGTGAACTCAGCTTCTTGACTTGCTTTGGTCAAAAGAATGTCAACAGACATCATACCATAAAAAGTTTAAAATCTGCCAGGCATAGTGGCGTATACTTGTAATACCAGCTGCTCCAGAGGCTGAGGCAAGAGGATCACAAGTTCAAAGCCAGCCTCATCAACTCAGTGAGGCCTTATCTCAAAATAAAAAATAAAAAGAACTGGAGATGTGACTCAGTAGTTAAGTACCCATGGGTTCAATCCAGGGTATCAAAAACAGCCAAAAAAAAAGGGAGCCAGGCGCAGTGGTGCACGCCTGCAATCCCAGCGACTAGGGAGGCCGAGGCAGGAGGATCGCAAGTTCAAAGCCAGCCTTAGCAACTTAGCGAGGCCTTAAGCAACTCAGTGAGACCCTGTCTCTAAATAAAATACAAAATAGGGCTGGGGATGTGGCTCAATGGTGGAGTGCCCTGGGTTCAATCCCAAAAAAAAAAAAAAAAAAAAAAAAAAAGCCCCCCCCCCCTCCAAAAAAAGAAGGTTTAAAATCTGCTTATGCAGTTGGGCTTGCCCTCTTATACCTCTGTTCCTGCCATGAGAAGAACTGCCCCCAGGTAACTGCCCTGACAGCCTGAGCCTGAGAAGAAACACATATGGAGCATATCTGAGCTCTATCCTTAATGAGGAGTCAAGAACAGGTGAACCCACAGCTTGAGGCAGAACCAGCCAGCCAAGCCCAAGCCAAGATAAGCCAATTCCCAGACATAAAAGCATTTATAAATGAGTTTGGAATAATTTTCTATGCAGAATTATGTGACTCTAACTCAGAATTTCTGGGTTACTAAAACTTACTAAACACTTACACTTACTAAAACTCCCTTGGCCTTTTCTATCATTCAGAATGAAGACTGTGTGGTGGGCAAAGCTTTGTGACTCAGGTCTCATTGTGTCCTAGCTGTTATGAGGCTCTACCACTCTCATGAACGTTGATTCTCCTCAGGACTTGCTCTAAAATTATTATTATTTTTTGCTTTACTGGGGATTGAACCCAGGGGTCCTTCACTCCTAAGTTACCTACCCACAGTCTTTTTTATTTTTTATTTTGAGACAAGATCTCACTAAGTTGCCCAGGTTGACTTCGAACTTGCAATCCTGCTACTTCCATCTCCCAAGTGACTGGGATTACAGGAATGTGCCACTGTGGCATGGCTAAAATCATTATTCCTTAAGCTCATGACTCAACCCACTGTGCTAGTCAGCTCATTGTCACTATAACAAACATCTGAGATAATCAACTTATAAACAGAAAAGGTTTATCTTGGCTCACAGTTGTAGAGGTTGCAGTCCATGATCTTTGCCCTGTTTCTTTTGGGCATGTGGTGGCACATTATGGTACGAGCATGTGGAGGAGAAAAAACCACTCACACTCATGGGCACGAAGGGAAAGAGAGAGGGAGAGGATGGGGATGGGGGTCTCACTATTCCCCCAATGACCCGATAATCTCCTAGAAGGTCAACCTCTTAAAGGTTCTAAAACCTCCCAATAGTGCCATGCTGGAGACCAGGCCTTTACCACACGGACCTTTGGGGGACACTGAAGATCCAAGCATAGTACTCATTAAGGTGGAGCTTACCTACAGAAGTTGCTAAATTTTGAAACTAATAGCAGACTGGTGCCAACTACTATCTTTCTTCCACAGGCCAAAATGAGCCCATATCACCTTCTATACTTTTCTGCTCTGGGAACCAATGGGCAACCTTCCTTTTTTTCCCACTGGTCTGACAAGGTCTATAATTATTAAATCGGGGGACCAGACAGACATTGTTAACCATAGTGAGAGCAGTTTCAGAGAAGTAAGTCAGAAATCAAACTAATAGATTAAACAAAAATGAGCAATGAGGAAGAGGGTATCATCGTCTATCTAAAACCTCCGCGTGACTCTGTCCCTTCCCCGCCTGGACTCTTTTCACTTCATTCTGCTTCTCACAACTAAAATTAATAAAGTGTTCTACATTTTGTAAAGCCCTTTTTAGGCAGAAGAAAACCTCATTTAATTGCCACTTCCAAAAGATGGGTAAGGAAACCACCTGACATTAACAGGTAATTTACATAAATTATCTAATTTAGTTCTCAAAGTCGTGAAGTATTGTTTTACAAAATGTTATGTTGTCTCCATTTTCCAGTGGAGATTAAGAGAGTTTGAGTGATATGCCAAAGGTTACCCAGTGGGTTAACAGGAGTGAGACATTCAGGAACCACCAGGGTAGGACACAAGGCTGGAACAATGAAATAAACCCTTGGGCACAGTAAACTGTCACTCTTGGTAGCAGGTTTCCTCTACCCTTGTGCTCTTTTCGACAGATCCTCATAAAAAACATGGAAGATAAATGTTTGCACATGATGAAATTGTAACAGGGAGACCACTCTCCCCCACAAAAACTCTTTCGTTTCACTTACTTCTTGTCAACTTAAAAATCACTAATCTTGGAGGACACAGCAGGGCAATACATCCCACTAGCTTCATTGTAGGTAACAACTCTGCTATGTGGGTCATGATGATAATTGTTGCCTAGGTTCCCTTTTAGGGACTTGAAGGCCACTTTTGATGAAGGACTTTGATACTTTATTTGGGCCTGCAGATGTCTGGTGGGTGATTGGAATGGGATCTGTCCTTATATATATGTGTCCCTTTTGCTCTCTTAACTTCTGGGTCAGGCTCTGCCTGTAGACAGGTTGATCACTTGTTGGAGCTGGCATGTTTTCTTCCACCACGCCCTTGTACCTTTACAGTAGGTATCGCAGCCCAACACCCCAAGTCGTTCAGCACCATCATAAGACCCTGACCAAGGCACAAGGCTAAGGTGTTTGCACAGGATGATGGTGCCCACCACACGAACCCCAAGAAAGTTGATCATAACTGCCTGGTGGTTGAAATCTTGCACAAGAACAAACATATTTGTCCCTGGCTAATGGAAATTACCAGACTCTAGCCCACTCCAGTGAATCAATTGAAGTTCGTCTTGCCCTTCGTTCAGAGAGCAGCCTGGTCCCTCGATTTATGCTGTCTCCCTTCAGTTGAAGCCCCAATTAAAGACTTGCCTCTTTATTTGTGCTCACTTGACTATTGTATTTCATTTCTATTGTCACCAAGTCAAAAGTTTCTGTCTCTGATATCAGAAGAATTGAACCAGGACTGAGGACTCGTAAATCCTGATTAATGTTCTTGCCTCTGCATCCAAGGGTGTCCTCCCAACCCAATGTGTCCAGTTGTCTTCAGTACTCAGTTGTCACAGTCTTATTTCCTTACTTCAGAAGACAGATTAAGTGAGATTAAGGTGCCAGAAGATCTAGGATTGGAGTCCAAACCTTGTGACTCAAGTTAAAGGCATGTTCTGCAGTACCAGGCTGCCCCAGTTCTTGGCAGAGACTAAAATTCTTTTGCCGAGGCAAGAATATTTGTTCTACAGGTCAGCCACACTGTCAGAGTAACCCTGCCTGGTGACCATCCAGTGTACCTCCTTTGCACATCTGGAATATCCCTAGAGACTCCCGTCAGCTTTGGAGAACACCAAGTTCTGTGCCCTTTGCACCTTCTCCTTGGAGTGTCAGAGTGATCATGTGTTCCACTCAAAACAGAATTTGGACAGAATGAAGGCCAGTTTCTCGGCTGACCTGTCAGTTCTGCCCCCAACCACTTGCTGAAAGTAGCCTGAATGTGTGCTGCCTGTACTTGCTCGCCACTCCTGTTGGCACTGTATTTCATCCATTTCAAGGAGCCAGCAGGCTGGGGGCCAGAAGATCCCATTAAGGAACATGAAACATGCCTCACTGCTCCTTTGTTGCTGGCAAGAAGACTGAATTAACCATCAATGAATTTCTGGAAGTAAAGAAGAATAGTGCCTGAACCAAAAGTTCCAGAGAAACCATTGTTTTTTTAAAATGATGATAAAATCCAAATTTGAAGAGAGTGTAAAGTTTCAAGCTGTTGCTCAGTTGGCTGAGTGATGCCTCTTTCCTTTCTCCACACCCCAAAGTTTGAAAATGTTATTTCTGAGACATCCTCCAAATCTTAACAATATTTTTCTGGGACTACTTAATGATACATTAGAAATTAGAATAGAACTTAAAAATTTTATAATTTAATTTTTTTTTTGTACTGGGGATTGAACCACTGAGCCACATCCCCAGCCCTTTGTTTTATTTTTTATTTAGAGACAGGGTCTCACTGAGTTGCTTAGAGCCTTCCAAATTTTCTGAGGCTGCCTTTGAACTTGCAATCCTCCTGCCTCAGCCTCCCAAACCTCTGGGATTGCAGGTGTGCACCACCATGCTGGGACCCAGAATTAGAATTTTCAACTATATTTTTGTTTTTCTTAAATAGCAATGCCAAAAGTTACCTCCTTACATCTACACAGCTGAGCCAGCTCTGTTGAGAGTCTCCTTTGTGAATGTCAGGAACATGGTGATCTGCCATTCAAATACTTCTTCAACGCAGGATTATTGCCCCAGCTGCTAGGAATGCTGTTGGCAGATATTCTTCAGTCGTCAGCTTCTTCAGGGATTGTCTCATTAGTAGAAATTAGCCTCTCTCAAAGTCACAGTGTTTCAGGGCTAACCATTTCCAATGATTAAAAATGAAAGAAATGAAAGTCTAGCCCATCGGCCCAACTTGGGAAAACTCTGAAGGTCTATTCTCATTTCAAAACTTTGTTTGAAGGAGCCAAGGATGCTTTGGGGCTTGAATCATAGTTCGATTTCTCTATCAATTCTTGTCTTCTTCCTTTTTCTTCAACAGAAGTTGATCCAAAGAGTGCTTTCCAGTAAAATAGCCTGTATGCTAAATTCCACCTCAGGGTCGGCTTTCTAGAGAACATAATCTGAGATATAAACTATTTCCATTAAAAAATTTTTAAATAGACTTTATTTTTTAGAGTTGCTTTAGGTTCACAACAAAATTGAGCAGCAGGTACAAAGATTTCCCATATGCACCCTGTCCCCAGTACCACAGACTCCCCGACGACCATTCTGCACCAGAGTGCTACGTTGGTTACAATGGACTCTATCTGGACATGTCATTACCACCCAAAGTCCACAGTTTATGTTAGGTTTCCTCTTGGTGTTTGTTGTACATTCTGTGGGTCTTGACAAATGTATAATGATATTACATACAATACGATAGAATAATACGGAGAAGTTTCACAGCTCTAAAAATCCTCTGTGCTCTGCCTACTCACCACTCCCCCATCCCCAGTCCCTGGCAACCACTGATTCTTTTACTGTCTCCATAGTTTTGGCTTTTCCAGAACGTCATATGGTTGGAATCAAACAATGTGCAGCTTTTTCAGATGGCCTTCTTTTGCTTGGTAAGATGCATTTAAGATTATTCCGTGTCCATTCATGGCTAAATACCTTACTTCTCTTTAGTGTCAAATATAGTTACATTGTTGAGACATTACAGTTTATTTTTCCATTTATCAATAGATAAATAGAAGGACAGTTGAGATGCCTCCAAGTTTTGGCAATTATGAATAAAGTTGCTATAAAATCTGTGTGTAGGTTTTTGTGTAGTCATAAATTTTCAACTTATTTGGGTAACTACCAAGGAGTGCAATTGCTGGATCATATGGCAAGAGTATGTTTAGTTTTATAAGAAACTCCAAACTGTTTTCTATGGCATTCCTTCCAGAGTAAGTCAGGGCTCCTGTTTTTCCACACCCCTGTGCTTTGGATTTTGGTTATTCTAATAAGTATGTGGTAGTATCTCATTGTTGTTTTAATTAGCAAGTTCCTAATTCCTTAATATGATATTGAGCATCTTTTCATATGCTTATTTGCCACCTGTATATCATCTTTGGTGAGGTATGTATTAAGGTCTTTGTCCCATTTTCTATTGGATTGTTTATTCTCTTATTATTGAGTTTTAAGAATTCTTTGTATATTTTGGATACAGTCTTTTATTAGAGTACTATTTTCAGTCGGTGGCATGTCTTTATTTTCATGACAATGTCCCTCATGGAGTAGAATTTTTTTATTTTAATGAAGTATAGCTTTCAATTTTTGTTTTCATCCACCATGGCTTTGGTGTTGTATCTAAAAAAAGTCTGCCCTGCTCAGTCATCCAGGTTTTCTCCCATGTTGTCATTGAAGGACTTTATAATTTTCTGTTGACTTTTAAGTCTATGGCCTATTTTGATTTAATTTTTTTTTATTTGTCGATGGACCTTTATTTTATTTATTTTTATATGGTGCTGGGAATTGAACCCAGTGCCTCTCACATGCTAGGCAAGAGCTCTGCCACTGAACCACAACCCCAGCCCCTTGATTTAATTTTTGAGAATATAAAGTATTGTGCCTAGATTTGTTTATTTTGCATGTAGAGATCCACTTGTTCCAGAACCATTTTTTTTTTTTTTTTTGGAACCAGGGATTGAACTCAGGGACACTTGGCCACTGAGCCACATTCCCAGCCCTATTTTGTATTTTATTTAGAGACAGGGTCTCACCGAGTTGCTTAGGGCCTCGCTAAGTTGCTGAGGCTGGCTTTGAACTCACGATCCTCCTGACTCAGCCTCCCAAGTCGCTCGGATTATAGGCGTGCGCCACCGTGCCCGGCCAGAACCATTTTTTGAAAAAGCTATCTTATTTCCATTTTATTCCCTTTGCTCCTTTGTTAAGGCTCAGTGTGGGCTTGTTTCTGGGCTCTCTGTTCTGGTTCATTAAACCTGTTTGTCTATCCCTTCATCAGTACCACACTCTCTTGATTACTGTAGTTTTACAGTAAGTTTTGAAGTTGGGTAGCACCTGTTCTCTGGTTTCATTCTATTCCTTCACTGTTGTTGACTATTCAGGATCTTTCTCTCCATATAAACTATAAAGTTAGTTTGCCAATATTCACAAGATAATTTGCTTGAATTTTATTTGCGGTTGTGTTGAATCTATACATCAAATTGGGAAGAATTGGCATCTTGGTAGTATTGAGTCTTTCTATCCATGCACACCAAATATCCTCCACATAATTGTATGGTTTTCCTCATATAGATCTCATGTATGTATTGTTAGGTTGAATCCTAAGCAACTCAGTGAGACCCTGTCTCTGAATAAAAAATAAAAAAGGCTGGGATGTGGTTCAGTGGCTAAACACCCAGGGTTTAATCTCCAGTACTAATATGTAAATAAATAATTTTAAAAATTTAAATACAGGGGCTGGAGCTATAGCTCAGTGGTAGAGCACTTGCCTTGCAAGTGTAGGGCACTGGGTTTGATCCTCAGCACCACATAATAATAAATGAATAAAGACATTGTGTCTATCTACAACTAAAAAATATTTTAAAAGTTTAAATAGACATTCTAATAAATTTTACCTCATATAAGTCCAACCATAAAGATTTTATAAGTGTATTAGGCATTTGTAAATGCAATGTTAGCATTATTGAGACTATTTCCAACATTCATGGATCAGAACAGAATTACCTGACCAGGAGCAGTGTTGAACACCTTTAAAACCAGCAGCTTGGGAGGCTGATGCAGGAGGATCAAAAGTTCTAGGCCAGGCTCAGCAACTTAGTGAGGCCCTCAGCAACTTAGACCCAGTCTCTAAATAAAAACCTAAAAGGGCTGGGGACATAGCTCAGAGGTAAAGCACTCCTGGGTTCAATCCCCAATTATACCCCCACACATAAAAAGTAGAATTATCTCCTTACAATTGATTATGTGTAATGATTAGTAAGATATTTCACAGACTAACATTTGGGTATATACATCCCAATCCATCTTCCCACTACCTGCTCACTTCATATAGTGATTCATCCTCTACCCTGAACTTCATCTCATGACTCCAGTTGAGTTCACACTGTTGACAATAGGAGTTGCCTAGAAGATGTTGCTAACCAGAGCGGCAAGTAGTAGCTTACTATTTATGGAACTCACTGAGGGGCACATAAATATACCTCACTAAATGCAAACTAAATGCAGCCCCAACTCAACTTTCCTGTAACTGAGTCCCCAAAGTGCTTTTGAGCACTCTTACACTACATGATTCAAGAAGTGTGACAGGAGAATTTCAAATGGAAAGAGACATTAGTCTCTTATTTTTCACGGCTTACCACAATATATGACTATAAGAATACTACTGGGGTTCTTCCTAGAGTTCTACAAGTCCTGAAGCTTACACTTTAATGGTTTCGCAATAAGTCAGCTTTTGCCATTGTAAGAGTCTCATACCTGATGCTAGTCAGGAATTGACAAGATAGTCCTCTGTGTTAGTCAGCTTTCTCTCATTATAACAAAACACCTGAGCACTTAACTTATAAAGTTTGAAAGGTTTATGTTTGACTTATGGTTTTAGAGATTCCCATTCACAACTGAGTGGCCCCATTTCTTTGGGCCTCTGGTGGGGCGGCGCTTCATGGCAGAGCAAAGTGTTCACCTCATGAGCCAGGTAGCAAAAGAGGAGGAGGAAGACACCAGGGTCTCATAATCACTTTCAATGTCATGCTACTGTTTTCTCCTACTGTTTACTTCATGATGGTCTTTTCTCACTCAGATCAATGTTTATTCCACTATAACAGTTTCCAAATCTATGGATATGTCAAGAATTTCTGTCTTTTGTCTTTGCCCAGAGTCCCTTTCTGTCTTCCCCCTGAGCCTTTCTAGTTTGCATCCTGATCATCCCTCACTATTCTCAAAATAGGATGTGACATCTTTGTCCCTCACTTTCACACTTAAACAGACCCTGACAGGAGAAGAATCAGAGTCTGGATGACCAAGGATGAGGACTTTGACTAGAAACAAAACAGCTTAAGTCAGGAGGAATAGTTGACTGGGTTTAAAATATGATCTTCTTTTTATTTAGTTTATTTTAAAATTAATCTTAGACTTAAAAAAAATGATGTAGACAGGATTAACATGGAAAATAAAAATCTGTCACTCCGAAGCCCTAATCCTTTACCCCAAAGTTAATCATTAATCATAGTTAGTGATTTCCTGTGTGTGTATTTGAAGGATTAGTTTTAAGGGAGAGGTGATCACTCTGGCTTGAGACACATTAAGTTGAGAATAATGATGATACAGCTTGGTGGCAATGTTCCAAGAAACAGCTAGCTATTTGAAAGAGGCAGTTGGAAAAGTGAGTACTAACAAGGTAGATCTAGATTTTTTGGTTTGTTTGTTCATTTTGCATTGCTAATGGTATGAGAGAAAGAGAAATGAGAGGTGGGGGGAAGAGGACAGTTCTTATCCCTAGAGAACACCACATTTAGGAGACGACCAAGGAAAGTGAGTCCCTTGAAGGAGACAAAAGCAATAGTCAGTGAAGTGAAAGAAATTGAGAAATGCTTCTGTGTTTTAGTGACATGGAAACTTTGCTTTCTTGTGAAAATACAATATACAGATAGCTAACAGTCAGTAATTCTACTGACTAGAAAACTTAGAGCAAACATACTGTTTTGTGTTGTATTTTATTGCAGAACTTTCTGCTCCTTGCCCTTGTTCACTTGTCTGCTATTCAATTTCTATGTGCTAGACTTTGAGCCCTTTGTTTAGATGTATGGAGGCTATAAGCTCTCTTCACGCCTCAGCTTTTACTTTCTGCTTACTGCCATTGTGAAAACCTCCCTCCTGTTTAATATGGTAGGAAGACTCCTGAGGTGGCCCCTGATGGTTCCCAACTTGTGATACTCAGAGCTGTGCATAATTAACCCCCTTTGAGTGTGAGTTGAACTTAGTGATTTGATTCTATGGCATAGATTATGGGATGCCACCTCTGTGATTGGGACAAGGGTCATAACTTTGGTCTTCCTAGCAGACTCTCACTATTGCATTTTGTGTTGACTGTTTTGAAGAAGTAAGCAGTCAGGAAGGAGAAGCAAGGAACTAAGGTCAGCTTCTGGCCAACAGCCAGCAAGGAACACAAGCCCTGAGATTAACAGCCCAACAGGAACTGAATGTCGCTAACAACCGCTAAATGAACTTATCCTCCAGATGAGAACTACAGACCCCCCAGACAATAGTCCTGGGACAATAATGCTGAGACCCAAAGTAAGACAGTGACAGAGGGAAGAGAAGAGTGGTGTATGCAAAACAAGACCAGCTGGACTTGATGATTGATTGGATGGTGGGGGATGACAGAGAGGAATTGATAGGGCTCACAGGCAGAGAATGGGGATGTCCACTAAGCAGTAGTACACAGAGACCAGCCAGGTTTGGGGACATGGCTTAGATATTATAATCATGTCCTTAAGCTAGAAAAATAAGTTTACGTTTTCCTTGTCTGTTCAAAAGCATATCTGTTCGGAAAATGTGTAGGAGTATAGATAAAATAAGTTTGAAGATGGGTCATGGGTGCATGAAATGCAATCTACCTACACAATTTTCTCAACATTTATACAGGTTTGAACTTTAGCATGTTAAAATTTGTTAATATAAAAGCTAATAGGTAGATCATTTAAATTGACTTAAAGAAAAGATAAAGAGAGGGAAGGAAGGAGAGTAAGAGGGAGAGAGAAAAAAATAAATATTAAAGACAATCGAGCTGGGCTCTGTGGTACACACTGGAAATCTCAAGTACTCAGGAGGCTGATGCAGGAGGATTTCAAATTCAAGGCCAGCCTGGGGCAATTTAGTGAGACCCTGTTTCAAAATAAAATAAAGTTTTAAAAGGGCTGGGGATCAGCTCAGTGGTAGAGTGCTTGCAGTGGTAGCACGCGTGAGGCCCTGAGTTTGATCCACAGTACTACAAAAAGAAAAAGAGAAAAAGAAGAAGAAGAAACAATAGGCAGAAGAAATGAAGGCAAATGCAAGCATAAAAATTTAAAGCAAAGTGGAACATAGGGAGCCTGGTAGCTAAAGTTTTTGTTGTTGTTGTTGTTGTTGTTGTTATTGTTTATTGAACCCAGGACCTCCCACATGCTAGGCAAGCATTCTACCACTGAGTCATGTCCCTAGCCCTTAAAAACATTTCCTATTTTGAGACAGAATCTTGCTAACTTTCCTAGGTTGACCTCAAACTTGTAATTCTCCTGATTCAGCTTTCCAACGAGCTGGGATTTCAGGCATGCTCCACTGCACTAGGTAGTAGCTAGAGATTTTAAGGGGATCCTGTGCCCTTGCCACTAGAGGCCCTGAGCCAGCTTGAACTCCCAGCTACAAGGACAGACCTATTCTATAGTAAGAGGCTTAGGACATTTCATGGTAGCAGTATCACCCAGAGCAGGGTTACTGTGGAAGAATCTGCAAACCAGATGGCAAGAAAATGCCCCAAAATGGGCCCAATTTAGGGGAAGCATTCAAGTAGTTTCCAGTAAACTTCTGTGGCTGGCTTGACATCACTGGTTGAGGAAAGGAAGGTGGGAACGGAGTGGACCGTGTAAAATTAACAGCACTTACTGACCTTAGAGGTATACTCACTTCTGCCACTCCTCATCCTAACTCTCCTTTCAGGTGTGAATAGCATCTATGCTCTGCAACTGAGACCTCACCTTAGCAAAATGTATTAGCAGGAGTGAGTTGCTGGTGTATTTAACAACTAGATCCCAAGGATAGGGTGGGGAGAATTACTGATTTGTAGCACTTGCAGTTATCCATCACGTAAATAATCCTGACTTCAGTCTGACATCAGAAAACACGGAGTGGGGGAGAGATGTGCGCAATTAGCTTTTATGAACTGGTGACAGCCAGCTCCAGCATGCCAGGGTAAGGTGCTATAAAACATTTTGCTGAACCTGATCATCTCTTGGAATTCACATCCCTAATTCTTCCTATATTCTAATGGTTATAGTGCATGTCTGTTGCTATTTGAACAGTATACCTCAGTGTCTTTGGTTATTTCTCTTCCCTTACTCCCAGTACTTTTTCCCCCTCTCCCTCTTTTTGGTCTTTCTAAGCTGAAATCATAGGCCACCCCCTTGACCTTGGGGGTAAATTCAAAACTCAGGCTAAGATGATCAAATTCTCTCTGCTGGGCGTAGAAGATTGAAGTCAAATCATCATTTAATGCTAGCTCCCCAAAAGAGGATATCCAAGATACCCAGAAGCATGGGACTCCTGCCCTTTGTGACAATATGTTCCTAAATTCCTTCCACTCTGTGATCTAATATGATTTTTTTCTATAAGTAAAATGTCATTGTGAAAATAAAGAAAATGGTATTTTAAAATTCTCACTAGAATTTCAGTCAAAGGTCATGTCTGGTTAAAAAAGAAATCAGCAAGTACCAACTGTAAGTTCCCCACAAACTACAAGTTTCTCTATATAATTAGGAGGATTGAAAGTGCATGTTTTGTGTTTGCACTCCTGAAATTATTCTACATTCCATGCTTGCAAAAACACTGGGCTAGATAATGCACACTCTCCAAAGAGATGTTTGGACTGGCATGCCACCAGTTGGTTCAGCCACCTTTCTTCCCTGTTCCTGCTTATAAGCAGAGAGGGACAGGAGTCCCTTTGGCTGCTGGAGGAGATATGTAATCAGCTGGCTCAAACTAGCCCACTGTGAGCTCTAGTTGAGATGACTATTGGATTTAATGAGCAGTGTCACAGGCAATTCATTTCTTATGGAACAGCTATGGATTTGATTAAAAGGACAATGTGTTATGTTAAAGTAACATTGCAAAATTGAATTTGCAACTGTTTCACTGATTATGTTGGCTGTTGTCCATTATGGCTACATCCTGCATTTGATGACGGGGTCAGGTGCTTCACACATTGATCTATTCTGGATGCCTGTTGACATTTGAGTAACAGCAAACATTCTATTCCCTCTGTCTTCCTTATATCTTGCTAATTAATTGCTTTTAGAAATGTGAATGGAAAACTTTTCAAGTTTCTGCCTTTGAATTTATTTTGTAAATATTAATTTAGCCTCTTTTTTCATTGCAAATACTCAAATGTTTAATACAAAAGAGCAATTAAAGTGTATAAAACAGGATGGGAGGAGAAATTGTGATGGCAAAAAATTATGACAAAGTTCTCCTTGTTTCTACTTCTTATCGGTTTTGGCATCTAGTTCAGGCTGCAGACCCAGTGTGGACAGGGCTGTCTCCTCTGTGTATATCCTTAAAGCCTGAGCCAAGGGAAGCAATATCCATCTACTTCTGAGCAGAGGGACTGCTCTTATCCCTCTGGCTTCACCCATGCCCCTCTCCACACTACACTCTTCCCACAGACAAGTCCATCACCATGCATGGGTGACTCTAGCAACTCTCTCACCTAGCAACTCCATCAAGAGACAAAGCAGAGGAGCCCGCATACACATTTCCACTCCAGCACAGACTCTGCTGTTCTTTTGGAGCTGGATTGTTGACTGCTCATTCTTCCTGCTGTTGCTCAAGACCACAGCTACAGTCACTTGGGCTGGCTCTTGCACCTGTGGACTATTCTGGCCGTGAGCATATGTTCTGCTGCTTCCTTAAGTAAGAGTCTCCTCCTGGTCTATTAGTCACTTGACTCAAGAGGGAAAAAGGGAAGGATTCCATCTTTTCATTACTTATAATTATCAAACACACCATTGAATATTACTGAAAGAAGTGACTATTATGATTCTAGAGAGGCATGACTCTGTGTACCACCCTGACAACCACCAAAAAAGAAAAGAAAAGAGACTGGTTCTCCTTTTGTAAAGTTTCTCATCTCAGTAAATGTTATCACTCTCCATCAAGTTAGACCAGTTAGAAATTCCAGAGTAATTAGTATTCAATTACCGTGCCTCTTGGAGGTCCGTTAACTGCCAAATCATCTCTTAAAGCCACCTACTGTTTGATGTCTCCTCTAATAAAACACTAGTCCATGCTACTTCCATTCTAGCCTGACACACATCAAGACTTTTCAAGTAGCCAGGCAAGTTGAATATATAGTATCCCCCTCTTTTAACCAATGCAGCTTCACAACTCTAGAAGCCCAGGTTTGCATTTTGAATTCTCAGACATGAAGTTTCTGACCCAGGCAGAGCTAAGCTCCCAGCCCCGACTCTGCCTACTGGTTCTATCCACTCCCATGGGGTCTTACATACATATATGCAGTCACCCAAGTCTACGTGCTCCACATTTCTCATAAATAGTTGTCTGTTGAACAACTTTTTTTTTTTTTGTTACTGGGGATTGAACCCAGGGGCACTCCATCACTGAGCCATATACCCAACCCTATTTTGTATTTTTTATTTAGAGACAGGGTCTCACTGAGTTAGGGCCTCCCTAAGTTGCTGAGGCTGGCTTTGAACTTGCAATCCTCCTGCTTCAACCTCCCAAGGGCTGGGATTACAGGCGCATGTCGCCACGCCCAGCCGTTGAACAACTCTTGAGCCCAGGAGTGTATATTCTAGTAACTAGGTCCACATTCAAGAGAACAGACCAGGGACAAGGCTTGCACAGGCTCCAGAAGCCAGACCCAGGGATATTTGGCCAAGGGATTTCAGAGTGCCTTGAGTATGTTCTAAAAAGGAGGGTGGTGTAAGCTTGAGGTGGGTATGAAAATTCCTCACACCAGTGGAAAAGTGCAGCTAGAGAAGGGCTAGAGCTGTTGTCTGCATTCTTCCATGACCTTCTGCCTTTAATTCATACTGGGCTTTTAGTTCCTTCAAATCTCCAGGTTTCCTTTGGTTGCAGGGCCTTTGTAAAAGGGGTTACAACTCCTTGGCAACTCATCTTTTTTAGATCTCAGCTAAAACATCTTTTCCTTGAAGTTGCTTTCTGATAGTCCTCACACCAGTCAAGTGCCCCCATTCTGTTGGCTTACAGAATCCTGTACTTTTTCATAGCACTAATAACAATTCTAACAGAATAATTTTTACTTACCTAGTATTTATATAATTACTAAGATATTATATAAGTATCTATTATATATTTAGTGGTTTAATGCTTTTATCCTCTGATAGAATGTAAATTTCCAAGAGAGAAGGGACACTGTCTGTCTCCCCAACACCTAACATGGTGCCTTAGATATAATAGGCATTAAAATATATTTGATTTTTTAAAACTTAATTTTTAGTTTTTGATGTACCTTTATTTTATTTATTTATATGCGGTGCTGAGAATCAAACTCAGTGTCTCACACATGCTAGGCAAGTGCGTTACCACTGAGTCACAACCTCAGCCCTCAAATACATTTGTTAAATGAATAAAAGCACGCCTTATGGAACTGTCTCTAGGCTCAGGTTTTCCCTGCCTTGTCATAAGGGAAATCCCATTTAAGATTCACAATCGATCTTGGTCTCAGTCTCTGGAAAGCACATGCAGATTCCCTGAATCTTTTTTTCTAATGGGGATCCTCATGGACATTAGTTTTAAGGTCTGCCCCCTTCTAGTTCTAGATATTTGCTCATGGCACTTATTTTTAGAGACCATTCATTTAGAAGGATCATTCAGTGTGTTAACTCTGAGTCAAAAGAATCTTTTCAGAAATAAAAGTTAGATGCAATTATTTTATTATTACTATTATTATTACTTTGGTATTAGGGATTGAACCCAGGGGTGCTTTACCACTGAGCTATATCCCCAATCCTTTTTATTCTTTTTTATTTTGAAACAGGGTCTTGATAAATTACCCAGGCTAGCCTCTAACTTGCAATCTTCCTTCCTCAGCTTCCCCAGTAACTGGGATTATGGACATGTACCACTGTGCCCAGCTACAATTATTTTAATAGATCTTTCATCAGTTAAATATCAATGTTAGTATTTTAATGTCATCTCTTTATATTGTATGTTGTAAAATATTAAATGCAACTGTTTTACAGTCTAGGAAATAAATAAAAAATGATGTTTGCAATTCTGTTCAGTTCTAGAAATAAATGCATGAAAATAATAATATAATAGTATTGTTCAGTTTTAAAACATTTTTTCTGTGATTCTAATAGTGTATGTTTACTATAGAAAATTTGGAATGAGCACAAAAATATAAAGAAAATAAAAATTATCTATAATTCAAATACCTAAAGATATCTACTGTTAATGATTTTGTGTAATTTCTTCTATTGTTGTTATCCATATCATATAATTTTTAGAAAGAACAAAATCTTATGCATTTAGGTTTGTATCCTGATTTTTTTGTTTTGTTTTGTGATTGTGGAAGCAAATTGGTACTCTTTGAGTTCAAATGAAAATATTGATACAAATTTAGAATTGATGCAAATTTAAAAAACCCTTCAACCCAGAAATTCCATTTATCCTACAAGTGTACATCTATGTGCATGAGAAGGTGGATGTATAAGAGTGTTTTAACAGTGTCCATATGGTACATCCACACAATGAAATACTATTCAGCCTTAAAAAGAAAGTAAATATGTAGATAAATAATCCCTAAACTTGGGTGTTGGGGGGTAAAGAAAAGGTAAGCACAATACAATGCTCATAGTATACCTTCATCTATGGGCACAGGATGTTTCTAGAATCCTACATAAGAAATATATAAAAGTAGACATGCCTGTAATACATGCTTGTAATCTTAGTTACTCAGGAGGCTGGGGTAGGAGGATCACTTGTGCTCAGGAGTTGAAGATCAGCCAACTTAGTGAGACCTGTCACAGAAAATCTAAAAAAAGAAATTTATAAAATTTATAAAAATTGTTTTTTGGGGAAGGGATATAGACATACAGAATGTGAGGATGGTAGATATATATATGTGTGTATATATATATATATATAGCACATATGCTATATATCCTCTCACAATGTAGTTTTTTAATGATGTGCATGTATATTACTTTTTAACTAGAAAAGATTAAAAATTTGTAAAGAATCTGCAATTCTAATATTCACAAATATTCATGGTTAATATTTTGATATATTTTCTATAGTTCTTCACTGTGTGTGTATCATACAAAGCCATGCATATCTTTTGATAAAGAGCAGTCCTCAAGATAATGTCAAAATTGGTATGAAACTATATGTGTGTGTGTGTGTGTGTGTATTTGTTGTTGTTGTTGTTGTTGTTGTTTGGTGCAGGGGGATTGAACTACTTAGGGGCACTCAACCAATGAGCCACATCCCCAGCCCTGTTTTGTATTCTACTTAGACATAGGGTCTCACAGGGTTGCTTAGTGCCTTGCTGTTGCTGAGGCTGGCTTTGAACTTGGAATCCTCCTACTTCAGCCTCCCAAGCTGCTGGAATTACACGCATGTGCCACCGTGCCCAGCTATATATATATTCTTATATACTAATTTCTGCCATTCACATTCTCATAGTGTGATTTTTTCATGTCAGTGAATGCTCTTTGTAAACAGACTATTGTGAATGACTATAAAAATATGTCCAAGTTTGTCATTTGTTTCTTTACTGTTTTTCTTTCTGACTAATAAACTGTAATAGATACCTTTGCATATAGTCAATTCTATTAATTCATTTAATTCCATTTTGAATTACTTTTTTAGTATAAATTCCTCAATTAGAACTGCTAGGAATTAATAGTCTTTACATATGGTTAAATTATTCTCCAGAAAGTCTGTATCACTTTACCATTCCAGCTATATAAAAGCTTGTCTATTTACTATAAAATTTATTTTTCAAAATAAAAATAGATTTGTTGTTTTTTGATCATACAGATTACATATACTAATACACAAAATCCAGAAACTATAGTAAAGCTGTAAAAAGAAAAATTAAAGTCTATAAAGAGATACTCATTGTTAACACTAAGGTATATTCTAAATTCTTATACTAGTATACACTAGTATATATTAACCTAATTTTGTTTAACAATGTATCTTGGGTTTCCTTCCCAGTCAATAGCTTATATGGAAGTATTCCATCTTTTTAACAGGTACATAGTCATCTATCGAAAGTATATACTGTAAATGGCTATCTCAGATTGTGTCCCCCAGAAAGCAGACTCTGAGATAAAGTTTAACAGGCAGGCTATTTAGTAAGTGTCCTTGGCATCAACATCTGTGGACGAGAAGGGAAGGAAGCGGACTTGAACAGAGGGAGAGGTTAAACTGGGCTACAAGTCCAATACTAGCCTCAGGGGTCTTCACAGGCAGTTCTGGAACTGGAGTGCTCCCTCAGAGTTATCCCTAAGTAGTCTGGCAATGACCATTGGATAGGGGTCATCCTGGGAAGCTCACACCTCTCTGCAGCTGAGACAAGCCCTGAAGGTGCTAACAGCATTTCCATAGATGGGAGCAATCCTTCACTGAAGGGGGATCTGGGCAGCATATCACAGTGTCCACCACAGTCTTGATTTGGTCTGATCTATTTCTTATGTATCTTCTAGGAGCATCAACACCAGGATTAGCATGGGGTTTCTCTTTCTGTAGGAAATTCAGAAAAGTAAAGTTAATGGAACAAATTATAGTCCCTGTCACTGCATCTAGTTTTAGAGCCGTAATTGATGCTCATTTTTATACCCTCATCCTCCATCCATTCTTGATTCCTCTTCCCCTCAGCAAATACCTCTACTGGTCTCAGTGGCTTACCTGGTGGCATGACCCATAATCTCATGCATGAAGGGTATGAAGCCTTGGCCACCATGCCTTTCTCAGATTGGGTTGCTATACTTGTCCACTTATGGTCAAAACTGGCCTGGGGGCTGGAGAAGGTGCCCTGTTGAGCCACCTGAATGCCAAATACATTCTTCCATGCTTCTACTGCATAACTTTCTTCTGATGACAGAATAGCGACTCTTCTTGGTCTGCTGGTTCCTGGACATAAAGAACTAAAGGTTCCACCTTGGCAGCCATGATTCGTAACTCAGTAGAAGTCTGGCTGTGGTCCCTGATAACATTGTATTCCTTTTGGGGTCCTGTATCTTCAACCCTGCTATGCTCAGACTTGGGAGAAAATTATTCACGGATCTAATTCTACAAGATCCAAGTCTTGATAGCAGAGACACTGACAGCTTTTATTATGAACTCTTTTCCAGCATGTTCATATGATGAACAGACTAAGAAGATATAGTATATGTCTTCTATCTTAGATTTCCATTGCTGTGACAAAATACCTGAGAAAATAAACTTAAAGGAGGAAAAAGTTATTTTGGCTCATTGTGTCAGAGGTTTTGGTCCATGGACACTTATTTTTGTTATTTCTGAGCCTGTGCATGTATGGTGGTGGTGGTGGGTGGAGGATGGGAAATACAGAGAGAGGGAGAGAAAGAGGGAGAGAGGGGCTAGGGGCAAAATACAGCACCTTGTACCCTGACACCGAGGAAATGCCCCTCAGGATCCATTCCCTCCAACTAAGGCCCCACCTCCTAAGTTTCCACACCTCCTAATATCTCAGTAAACTTTGAATCCATCAATGACTTAATCCACTCATGAGATCAGAATAGTCATCATCCAATCACTTTCCAAAGGTTCCACTTCTGAACACTGCTGCCCTGGGGACAAAGCATTCAACACATAAGCTTTTGTGGGACATTTCAGATTCAAAATAACATCAAAACAAAAAAAGTTTTGCTTACTGTCCAATATAATAAAGATAATACCTCCCTCTGGGGAAAAGTTTGGACTTCTTTTTAAAAAGATATTTTTAGTTGTAGATGGGCACAATATCTTTATTTTAGTTATTTATTTTTTTATGTGGTGCTGACGTTTGAACCCAGTGCCTCATATGTGTTAGGCAAGTGCTGTACCACTGAGCTACAGCTTCAACCCCAAGTTTGGACTCTTGATAAAATATTTGAGAATGTGTACGGGTGGGTACCAGTGATTGAACTCAGGCACTCAACCACTGAGCTACATCCCCAGCCCTATTTTGTATTTTGTTTAGAGACAGGGTCTTACTGAGTTACTTAGTGCCTTGCTGATGCTAAGGCTGGCTTTGAGTTGGAGATTCTCCTGTCTCAGCCTCCTGATACTCTGGGATTACAGGTGTGTACCATGGCGCCCTACCCAAGTTTGGACTCTTGATAAAATATTTGAGAATACATGTGAGTTTCCATCTAGACTATACCCCATCTTCCCTGTGATATCTAGAAGCCAAGAGCAACTTGTACACACGCAAAGGTATTGCTGCTTGCTGTGCTGGGAGCAAAATTCTGATTTTGACCTAGAAGTCTCATGTTTTCTGCCAACATTCATGACAGTGGCAGGTTAACTTGTTACCTTGCAAATGGAATAAAATCTCAGACTCTTTACAGTTCTTGACAAGTATGTCATGAGAAAAAGTGAGAAAATTAACATAAATCTGGGGCAGAAGAGTAAATGTAATCTGTTATTAGTTTCATGTAAACAAGAATGATTTCTCATTCTCTTCTCTGAGAGAGATGGGAAAGAACATATTTGTCAGATAAATCGTTGCATACCATGTAGCTACATGGTCTAGTGAGATACATCATCTTAATATTTTTCTCCAGGATCAGTCTAGATTTTGTGGGGGACAGACTGGCAAATAAAATGAAGGTATGATGAGGATCAGTACCCTTGAATCCTTTTGATCCTTTTAAATTTTTTAAATTATTATTATTTATTTGTTTATTTGGTTTTTGTGCCAGGGATTTAACCGAGGGGCATTTAATCACTGAGTAACACCCCCAGCCCTTCAGGGTCTCACTAAGTTGCTTAGGGCCTCACTAAGTTGCTGATTCTGGCTTTGAACTTATGATGCTCCTGCCTCAGACTCCTGAGCCCCTGGGATTACAGGCATTTGCCACCATGCCTCCCAACACTATTGCAATGGGAATTAAGTTTCCAATATGTGTTTTTTGGGAGACACATTCAAACCACAGCAGAGTGAAACTACTTTCTACCGCTTCCATGACAATATTATTTTTTATTTTTATCTTAACTAGGGGAGAAGGCAGTTTTAGACTTCCAGTTGGTCTTTTCCATTATGATAGCTATTACTTCACAGGTCAATGACCCAGTGAGGGGTTTGTGGCAACTATAATAGAGTACATCTATTCTGATTATATATTTGGGGTTTGGAGGAATGACCAATATGAGGGTCTGCAGACCAGTGAATCCACTGTGACCTTAACCATATGCCTTAGTCCTTTTGGGCTGCTAAAACAAAATGTCAAACAATGGGTAGCTTATAAATGATTAACATTGATTTCTCACAGTTCGGAAGGCTGGGAAATTCAAGATCAAGGTGGTGTCTAGTGAGGATCTGCTCCTCATAGATCTCACACGGTGGAAGAGGTAAGGGCAGTTTCCTCAGGTCTTTTCTATAAGGGTACTCAGCCTTTCATGAGGTCTCTGCATGATCAGAGCACTTCTCAGAGGCCCCACCTCTTTATACTATCACAATAGGGATTGGGTTTCAGCATAAGAATTGGAAGTGGGCCATGAACATTCAGACTTTGGTGTTATATATGTAGCTACTCTAACAGAGGGACCATGATGATTCTTTTGGTCTCTAAGTATGAATGTCAATTCAGATCCTATGATCTATGGTCCTTGAAATGTTTAGTTAGTCCCATGTTCCCAGTACACAGTCATCTGAGTAAATGGCTTCAGGTCCAAAGGTTCTGAAACAATCTTTGGGGAAATACTGAGGAAATTGATACTATGTACATTCACATGGTATTTCAAGTTCCATCTTCATGGGAACCTGTCTTTCTTTGAGTCATGGTTTTAGATCTAAAAACAGATTCATGTTTGGAAACTTGTCAAGGAATAATTATTTTAATTGCTTCAGTCTCCTGGTTATAAATCCTAGAATTCATCTAATGGTACAAAATGAGTAGTATCCTCATTAACTGCCCATTTATTTTTTGCTTAGAAAAATATGGACTAGGGTTGTGGCTCAGTGGCAGAGCACTTGCCTAGCATGTGTGAGGCACTAGGTTCAATTCTCAACACCACATATAAATAAAATAAAGGTCCACTGACAACTAAAAAAAAAATTTTAAAAAAAGAAAAATATATTAATTATCTTCATATGTTCTCTGTGAGTCCCTTTCTCCTCACTGCAATTGGGAGCTTACAATAATTTTCCAACTTTACTTCTGACAGTTAATAACCACTATCCAGCCTTGATCACTTTAGGATCCTGTTATCCCTATTGCTATCAATGAACCTCATTCTTCCATGACTTCTTTTACCATCGGTTCTGGCCTAAAGGGATTCACTACTCAACATCTTAGAGACACTGGTGCCCCAACAACAGCACATTTTTCTTCTTCCTTTTTTCTTTTTTTTTTTTTTTTTTTTTACCATGATGAATTGAGTCCAAGGCCTCATGCATGTTAGGAAGTGCTCTACCACTAAGCCATGTCCCCAGCCCAGCACAACAGAGCATTTCTAATGGCCTTGAAATGTGGTGTATCCCATGGCCTTGAGTAAACTAATCATCGGTTGGGTTTTCCCGTTTTTATATAGTATATGTTCTTCAGTGTAATCAACTTTCTCTGATCCTTTAAATTTATTCTACTCTCTGCCATGACAGTGGTGGCATTTTAACCTCACTTGATGTAGATCATCACTTTTTTCATGCTCCTAGAACCTAGTCACACTAACTCTTGGGGGTCTTGATATGGCTTTAGATCCTTAGTTACTGGGAGGGTGTTTCCAAATCTACTTCTCCCTTATGCATTCTGATGTTCCTTTCATTATCATTAAACACCCTCAAAATTTAATCCTATACATTTTTTTCCCAGTTCATGCTGGCTGGATATTGAAGATTCTTTGGGATATAGGTCCTTCCCTGAATTATCATATCTAAGCACACTGAGACTTAACACTAGTTAAGACAGAGAAAACCTAAGAACAAATCTTGAGGGTAAAGGGGAGACACTTGTTATTTTGATAAGGAGACAATGGGGGAACCATTTCTGGAAATGTCTTCATCTGATGTGTTGAGCCCCATTCTTTCCCAACTAGGCTCGGATCTTGGCTTAATGGACCTGTCTTGATTGGGGTTTAGCTATTCTGACTGAATTCATTCTTCGACTTATTCTAGACTCCTACTTAGGGAGATATTTATTTTTGTGTGTGTGAGCTACTAAGGAACCATTTTAAGCTTTCAGTTGGAGATTAATCACTCTCAGCTTTCCATTATCTTTTTTTCCAGTCCACTCATCTGGCTGAACAATAATCTTAGTCACCATCAGCTACCATAACAAAATGCTGTAGACAGATTGCTAAACGAAGAGAAATTTAGTCTTCACAGTATCAGGGACTGAGAACTGCAAAATCAGGGTGCTGATTTTACTGATTTTGGCTCACTTTGTTCCTGGTAAAGGCTCTTTTCCTGGCTTGCAGATGATCACCTTCTCTCTTTGTCCTCTCACATCCTTTCCTCAGTGAGCACACACAGAGACAGAGCTCTCTTCCTCTATCTATAAAGCCACCAATCTCATTATATTAGGGCTCACAGGTACAATCTAATTTAACCTTAATTACCTCCTAAAAGCCCTAACTCCCAATACAATCACATTTTTAGTCCAGAGAACTACCCAATTCCATTGTCCTTATAGTTGCTACTTTCCCATACCAGTAAATATATATACCCTTCCACTGGTGTACCAACCCCATTAACCACACATAAAAATTTTAACACCTGGACTGTAACCTTCTGATAGGGAACCTCAATGTCAGGTGGGCATCTAATGGTCATACCCCCAAACCCCCTTATTGCTTGCTCCTTCAGACCTTACTCTTGCCCTCAAGAATCATAGGCTGGGTTTCCTGGGAAGCTGACTACAAGATATGAACAGGTAGGGTATTTAGAGATACTTGGGATTAAACATTTGTAGAAAAGTGGGAAAGAAAGCAGGACTGGGGAGAGAGATTATGCAGGTCCCAAAGGGAGTTTTGGAGGTTCAAATTGACCATTATAGTTGTCCCAAGTTGGTCTAAGATGGCCAGTCTCTTATATTCCCACTTTAATCAGCAATCATCATGTGGACCAGGCTGGGAGACAGGACCTCACCTTAGGCAACCTGACAGTCTGCAAATGTAGCAGTCCCGAGGTACCAAAGACTCATTCAACAGCAGACTCAATAGCTGGGACAAATCCTTACTTGAAGGGGGATCATGACAGCATATCACAATGTTCATGAAACATTTAAATCTCTTGTTGCTTTTGTTTTCATAGCAGGGAGAAAATTTCCACTCCCATGAGGGGAAAAAAAAAAAAATAAGAGCTCAGTCTCTTACTCTCTAGGGAAGTAGGAATAATTTCTCTAATAGATGAGATCAGGAGAAGGAATCAAATTTGAAAGGCTAAGCCCATTCTGAGCTTTTTGTTCCTGTCTCTTTATTTCTGGGTTTTTTTTTTTTGTTTTTTTTTGTTTTGTTTTTTTGCTCGTGTGTAGGATTTAACAAATTTTCTGTTCCTCCATGTTCTAAGTTTATGGGGCAGACCCCAAATCTATGAGGTTGTCCAGTCCTGCTTTTGACTGAATAATATATTTGGTTGTAACAAGTACATTTGCTGAAGCTAACCTCTTTCTTTAATTGGCTTTTTTCCAATATAATTTTTATAAATTTTATTTATTGTGAAAATTTCAAACATGATCAAAAGGAGAGAGAATAAATCAATGAATGCCCTATATATTTAATTAAACGTATTTAATTAAGTAAATATCAGGACTTTTATACAAGCCAATATTTTGATTTCTTCCTGTCAAATTCTTAAATCTTATTTTTTATTTGTTTCTGTACTTGGGAATGGAGGAAAATTGTATTATCTTAAACACAAAAAATCAAAACAAAAAACCCTAAGAAACTTCATATGAAATCTCGATTTGTGACAGCTCTTGGGGTGATTAAAAAAAAAAGATCTGGCAACACTGGCGAGGGTGGTGACTATCAGCTGGCTCTGAGAAGCAGCTGCTGCCTTTAGACTGGGTGTGAGCTCTCCTCTTTGTCACAGTGTCCACCCCTCCCAGTGTGGAGGCCTAGTGCCACTTCACCATTCATTATAGAGCTTACATTGTTGCTTTTATAATGTCTGGTTCCCCTTCCCACTTTTTTATGTTACCTCTCTGGCTTATGAAGGTCCTAGCTCGTTTAACCTCAAGACCAGATCAGGTTATACATGATCAGTGTCTAAGTGTTTGCAGCAGCTTTACTGTAAGACAAAAACTGTACACAAACGTCCATCAGCAGGTAAACTGACAAATTGTGGTACAATTACACAAATGCATCCACAGCAGTACTGAAAAGGAATGAATGTTCAATACAATGTGGATGAAACTCAAAATAATTATATTGAGTAGAGAAACAATACAAAAAAACAAACCAAACCAAACCTAGTACATGACGTACTATTCCATTTGTATAAAATTCTAGAAAATTCAATTAATCTATAGTAACAGAAAGCAGACTAGAGGACAGACAGCAGATGAGTGGTTGCCCAGGAATGGGGTGAATAAAGGGAGAGAAATGGTTTACAAAGGCCAGTTAGGCAACTTTTAGAGATGATAAATTCATCATTGTGATTGGATTGTGGTAATGGTTTAATAGGTATGCATACATGTCACAGCTCATCAAATTATACACTTTAAATATATGTTGTTTATTATGTTAATTCTATACCAATAAAACCGTACCAAACAACAACAAAATAACAAATGTCTGCCACACATGGTAATAGCTACTCAATGTATGTCTGCCCAAGTGTCATTGACAGGAGGTATTTATATTTAATTTTTATTCACTGACTACATTGATTTAGACAGAAAGGCCTGAAATTCTGATCCTGATAACTTGTTATTATGTTTTCTTTCCTAGGAACACAGATTAAAGAGAAAACCTAAAAGATTTTGGAAACGGATAATAGTGGCTGCCCCTGGGGAGAACTAAAAACTAGAGTACGTATGAGGCTCTGAGTTCCATCCACAGCACTGCGAAAATAAACAAATAAATAAATTAAAATAAATAAATAAAAATCAATCCATACTTCCATTCAGTTTCACTGAGTAATAGACAATGCCTTGGTACTTCTGAGGGAAAGTAGATTCAAACTCAGTTATACTGACTGATTAAAATCAAGGTTTCTTTTCTTTTTTTCTTCTCCCCTCCCCTCCCCTCTTGTCTTCTCTCTTCTTCTCCTCCTCCTTCGCCTCCTCCTCCTCCTTTTCTTTTCTTCTTCTTCTTCTCTTTTTTTCTGTGATAAAGAGAATCTGTAGATTGATCCCAGGAGCAATCTACCCCTGAGATACATTCCCAGCCCTTTTTAATTTTTTTTTTTTTGGATGGGGCCTCTCTAAGCTGTAAGCTAGATTGGTTTCTCTGTCTATATGAAAACATTGTTTTAAACATTTACTTGGTATAGGACAATTCCCAAAAGTGGGCTAGGCCTTTTGAAATAAGGTGGAAATTCCAAGGACACCAAGAAACTTGGACTAAGCAAATGGTCATTCTATTGATACTTTAATCTCTACCTTAATATATAAAAATCATTAGTTTCTACCCATATTAGTTCCACTCCTCTGCCTGTGAGATTTCTTTCCTTCTCTTTTTAATGTCTGCATAGTTCTGGTCCTCTACCTTTTTAGGTATAGAAATTTGCCTGCAATCAGGTTATTTATTCTAAAAGGAAAGGTAATTTGGATACCAACCTCTTGCTAACAACATTAGGGCAGAATTGATTTGTCATTCTTATAAGCAATAATGTTTTGAGTATTTTAAAAAAAAGGAAAAAAATTTGTTATTTCACCCCATTATGGGCTGGTAGTAGGACACCATGGCATATTACTGCCACCAATTGGCAGCACATCTTAATTGCAAGAGTAGAAATAGGAAAACAATTTCTGATTTTTGCAATATAAGCAACAGTAAATGTCCTGTAGCCAAGTGAAAAAATATTAAGCAAGAATACTTCATTTGGGAAAGAAAAATAAGGCAGTTATCATTATCCCCAAAACACAGGATTTGTAGAAGTGATAAAAGTGAAGGGATGAGGAAGCATGATCAGATGATAGAACTCTCTTTGGTCTAAAAATTCAGTATCTGCTTCTGGAAATATATCTGCAAAAGAGTAGTAGAAAGGAAGAATAATTCATAAAATGTTCCTTTAAAATGCCTTTCTGTGAAAAGAATATCACCATTATCATCATCAAAACAAAAGTTGATTGAATATCTTTAATATTAAGCAGAACTGTAAGGTCAATGGAACAACTGAATTGTTTTGTGAGCTAAACTTATCTTGAGAGGAAAAAGGCAAAAGTTCAGCCAAAATTTCAAGGAATCATGCTCTCTATAGAGTCACAAACTAGTTCTTTGTGTTATAAAGCAAAGGTCTTCATGTTATGGGTTAATTATATCAAATATATTTTCAGACACATTATGATTTGGTATATATGCAAGGAAAATATCAGAAGCAATTCAAAACAAGAGTATATAAAAATTCTTTTAAAAATAAACCACAGAAACTGCTGTTCGGGGCTGCGCTGGGTTTGTGGCTCAGTGGTAGAGCACTTGCCTAACATGGGTTCGAGTTTCAGCACCACATATAAATAATAAAATAAAGGTCCATCAACAACTAAAAAAAAAAAATTAAAAAAAGAAACCCCTGTTCAATGTCTACCAATTTCATAGAATATGGAATGCATTTTTCTGTTTATAATATTAAATGTCAACATTGGATGAGGCAGACCAAGAGACTAAATTGAAATAAAGGTCTAATGCGCATGTATTTGAAAAGGCATGTCCTTCTTTTTGATATTTCAATAATTATCTATGACTTGTTAATGAAAAAAGCAGCTTGAAAATCTTTGCCAAGGGATTTGGAATCTTAAGAATTTCTTAAAAGCAGAGGCTTCTGGGAAATATGTAATTCTGCAACTAATTCATCATGTTATGGGATCACTATTACTTAATTTTACCAAATAGCTAAAGAAAGAATGAATCTGCCCTTGCTTACATTTATGATTGATCAGACCAAATCTGCTAGTATGAAGAATTTATGACAAAACAGAGATAAACTGGAAAAAGATCAAGGCATTCCTTGAATGTCATTAAGTATTTTAGACAATATTTTATAATCCATAGACACCACAGAGGGCTTCTGGGCAAGGTATACAATATTGCATTTTTTAAAAAAGGGAGGAAAATGAAGGATCTGAACTGTTCTGGCAGGTATTACAATACTGGTGTAAGGCAGTGGGAGGAGATGGGGAGGGAGGGGCTTTGATGAAGAGAACTGCAGAAGAAAAAGCAAAGGATTTGAATGAGGATATGATGGGGCTCAGGCTTTTTTTCAAAGAAGAGTCAAGTCTAGCCTTGCCAATTTAGAGCCTGGGGACTACGTAATTATTCTACAAACAGTAAGTGTGAGGGCAAAATAAAGTGCTGGGTTTTTACATACTCAGAAAGGTGATTTCTTATGCTTGTGGATAATTGTTTTTTCTTTAAGTGCTAGGCTGGGGATATAGCTCAGTGGTATAAGCACATGCCTCAAGAGGCCCTGCCTGGTTCAATTTCCAGCACAAGGTGAGGGGTAAATGGCTGAGGACGAGAAGGGAAGGTAAAAAATTCTGAGCAAAATAATATCGATATAATAATACAGATGAATTTTTGCGGGGGGGGGGGTGGTTATTGGGGACTGAACTCAGGGGCACTCAACCACTGAGCCACATCCCCAGCCCTATTTTGTATTGAGACATGATCTCACTGAGTTGCTTAGCACCTCACTTTTGCTGAGACTGGCTTTTAACTCCTGAGCCTCCTGAGCCACTGGGATTACAGATGTGTGCCACTGTGCCTGGCGAGATGGATTTTTTTGATGGTGGTGGTAGCTGGGGATTGTACTCAGGACCTCACACATGCTAGGCAAGCACTCTACCACTGAGCTATACCCCTAGCCTTTTCATTTGTAAATTTTGAATAGAGTCTCCACAGGTTGCCCAGATTGGCCTTGAATTTGTGATGCTCCTGCCTCAGTTTGTGGAGTAACTATCATTATAGGTGTACACCAGTATACCTGGCTACAGATGACATTTTTATGGGTTAAATAGTTTAATACTCAAAAATCCTGTGAGATAGGTACCATTGCTATTTCCATCTTACAGATGAAGAAACTGAGAACACAGATCTGCCCAAAGTCATACAACTTTCCAGAACAGTCTGGTTCCAGAGTCCATGTTCTTAATCACTACACAGTGCTGAAATCACAATGTTATTAACAGATTAGGGCATTCAAATAAGAGAGATGAATTTTTATTTTATTTTATTTTCCAGTACCAATGATTGAATCCCGGGGTGCTCTACTGTAGAACTACATCCCCAGCCCTTTTTTCATTTATCCACTTTTAAGGCAGGTTCTCACTACATTGCTGAGACTGCTTCAGCCTCCGCAGTAGCTGGTATTACAGGCCTGTGCCTCTGAGCCTGGCTTGGAGAATGAATTATTTTAAATGCCTGATTTTGTGCGGGAGCTTCCTTGAAAGTACCTGTATGGAAAAATAAGGCACAAGGATTAATTTTTGGGAGACTTTCTAAGAGAAAGAATGTATTAGAGAACAGAGAGCTACAGGTTGAACTACAGGATGAAAGAGTGAAGTAGACTTACAAAAGGAATCAGAGACCAGTAAATCAGTAGGTACAGATCCAGGGAAGCTACTTAGGGAAAAAGGTTTCAAGGAAGGGATGAGGATTAATGAAGGCTGTGACTGCTTCTATTGAGAAGTGTTAACTGCGAAGGAAGGTTGATAGTAACTGGAGGGAACTGACAGCACTGATTTTTTTTTTAAGACAATGGAAACTTGAAAAACAGAAAGAAGCCAGACAATAAAATACTGAAGCTGTAACACCATAGGAAAGTAGCGTTGGAACAAGGAACTGGGAAAGCAAGACATACATAATTTAGGCAGGATTGGCTTTGGAGAGAAGGGCAGGGGGAATGCTTTAATTTGATGAGAATTTCTGAAATCAGGATCATGGCTACAGATATCTGAAGATGGAGAGAATGTCAACCCATTATTGGAATCTCACACCTTTGAGCCTTGGAAACTAGATGAAGTCATCCATTAGCCTGGCTTGGGACTGGCACTTTTAACAAGGAAAGCTAGAAACAGGCTTTGCAGAGTTAACAATAGGAAGTCAACCAGGGACTAGTAAATATCTATCTATAAATAGTATATCTAAAATTCTGTGAAAGTCCAGTCACAATTCATACCCGACTTCCTTCAGTGAGAAGCCACCACACACCCTCCAACTCTAAACAGAAACCAGAAACCCGTTTGACTTAACGAGATTAGCCTTCAAGAATCTAGTGGAGCTGAGCGGGTATACGGGAACACTGGAAACTGAGCTGGCTATCCTGATGAAGAACTGAGTCATCAATGGGGCTGACGACCCGGGAGAGCAAGGATTCACTTCTGTAGTAAAAAGTTGTAAGCAGGTGAAAGGTAGAAGCCATGGTCAAGGAGAGGAAGGTGGAGAGCAAGGGAAGCCGCGAGGTCCAACCAAATAGCTGGGTCAAGATCTCACAGGAGTGACTACGTCCCTTTCCGCACTGGAGGGCTGGAGGGCTAGAATCCTCACGTCCGTTTCAGAACCACTGACAATAGTCCTAGGCTGCAGTAGAGAAGCCAATTCCAAAGCTGAGCCTGCTTCCCGTCTAGCTGCACTCCCTGCTCACTAACTAGCCAATGCTGCCGCCTTATGCAAGGCCGGCACCGCGGAGAGACTCCGCTGCACAGAGGCAGGACGACGCCAATCGGTCTGAAGCGGGCAGTGTTCCGTCCGGAGCCGCAGCGAGGGAAGTCCTCAACAGATCTGGGGACCTACTCCCCCAGGCTCGGGGAAAGCACCTCCCCAGCAATAAATCGCTAATACAATGCTTTAAGCCCGGAGTTCTCCTTAAGCCCGGGAGCGGCGGGAGCAGGGCTCCACGCGACCGCTCCCTCCCGTTTCCGCAGCGCGCCTGGCGGGCGGCGCGTACCGGTAGCGGGAAACGGAGTGGCGGGAGGGAAGTGCGAGCCCCCGACCCGGGGAGGCGCCAGGGTGAAGAACTGGGGGCGGGTTCCTTCCCAGGTCTCCGAGAAGCTCTAAAAATGGCGGGCGGCAGCTCTGCGAACGGGACGCGCAGGCGCCACAGTGGCTGTCCTTCCGCCCGCCTCGGGCGGCCCACGAACCGTCCACAGCGGCCTCATCCAGAGCTATCCGCTGCTCGCAATTGGCCGAGCAGGGCGAGCGCTCCTAGCGGGGGTGGAGCCGCCACGCAGCGGCCACGTTTCCCGCCCCGCTGGTGCGCGTGCGCGCAATCCCCTCAGGAAAGCGTTTGCGCGCGCCCCCGCCGCGGTCCCCAGCTCGCGCCTCAGCTCCCTCCCCTTTCCGGGCAGGCCCGTCCCGTCAGCAAGGCAGTGAGCACCGCGGCCAGCAGAGGGCGGTCCGGACCCAAGTCTGCAGCGGCGCCATTGGCGTGTGGAAAATGCCACCAGATGGCGGGTTAGGATTGCAGCTCCGTTGAAGGCGCGGCCCCCGCTCCCGAACCCCCGGCGACCACCCCGTAACAACCCCCCCACATCGGGAATAACACACCGGAGACTTTTGGGGGGAAACTAGGTCGACGGCCGGCAGCGCCCGGATGGGCAGCTGAGGTGAGTGCGGGCGGCGGCGACGGCGGCGGGGGGCGGGAAAGAGGGGGAATGCGGCGGCAGCGGCGCGGGGGCTGGAAGCGCCGATCCAAGATGGAGGCCGGGCTAGAGCTAGAGAGCGCGAACGGGGAGCGGGCGGGCCGGGCGCGGGCCCTGCGCGGGGGAGGGAAGCCGCGCGGGCCTGTGCGGGGCGCGGCGGTCGCGGGCCGTCCGAGCTCCGGGGGAGGCGGCTGTGGGCGCGGCGGGCACCCCTGCGCTCTCTTCTCTGCCCACCCCTCCCGCTGGCCCCGAAATTGGTGCCCCCGCCCGCCCGGGCACTACGGCGACAGGCGCGGAAGCCTTTGTGGCGCGCTCGGGCCCGCCGCCAAGCCCGCCCTCCGCCCCCCCGCCCAGGCTCTCGGGACTCGCCCGCGCCCGGCGGGGCCGGGCCGAGGCGGGCTGGCGCGAATGTCTTCCGCCGCCCGCCGCCCTGCGTTTCTGCGGTGTTTTAGCGGCGGCGGCGTCACATGACAACGAGCTCGCCTCCGCGGAGGGGCATGGGGGTCGTTCGGCGTGGCGGCTGGCCCAGGCCTCTTGTTGGCCGGGTGGGGCATGGGCTGTCGACTGGGGGTGGTCGGGCGTCGAAGCCAGGCTTTCCCGCTATCTGCCTTCCCCGCCCCCGACGGGGGCCTCCTGGCGAAACGTGTCCAGGCCCGAGCTCTGCCCCGCTAGTTTGCCAATCCCCCGGGAGACGAGGCCAATAAAAGTTGTTTTCCCTCCTTTCTCGGGATGGGGGCGGGGTGAGGAGCTGGGAAACTGGAGAGCCTGGAGTTGGACCAGAGCCCCATTTGCAGGGTCCGAGCTGGGTGCTGCTTGTGTGCTGTAGGGACCAAGAAATTTAGGTTTTTAGGATTGTCACGTCACCCCATCTACCTACATTTGAAATATTATCGATTCTCTTCGCATTGCATGCAGTCGTGCCCCAGGCGTATAAGTCATGGGATGATTTTGGGAGCTTATAGACGCACAACAGTGCTGTTTGTGATACCTAATTATCTGCTGTTAAAGTTGGTGTAAAGAGGGTGGATATAGTTTATTCTTTCTTGGGGTTGTGACTAGAAATGACTTTGTTTTGCAATTTAGCAAAAATAGTGTTTGTGCAGTGTACCTAAATTGGCATAAGTTGTGTGATTTGTAGCTTAGCCAGAATTTGAATGTGACTCCCTACCTTTAGTTTTCTGTATTTTAAGAAAATTGCAAACTGATGGTGAAGCACTTAACGGAAATGCACAGAACTGCGAAAATTAGAACAACTCATTTCTTGTGTAATACATTGTAACATGTTTTCTATATTGTGTGAATTCAGACTAAACAATTTTGACCAAAGAGGGAAATCTTTCTGGCTCTTTTGAGCCAGAAATGTTATTTCCTTGCTTTTGATTTTTGAGAATGTGTCACAGATGATTACCCAAAGTTCTAGAAATGTACAGATGTTTTGCTAAATTTTTTTTCTGTACATTTTAAAAATGTACTTTGAGTAAACCAAGTTTATTTAGACAAATGGTCTACCAATGGTCATTTTTACAAGCAAACTACTTTTTGAGTAGAATACTTTCTGTATCCTCTTTAATTTTAACATTCTGAAAAAGTTAGAGGGAATTAAATAGATGTGAAATAGGGAAAATTGTTACTAGGATTTCCTTTGTGAAGAGAGCGATACAATTGTTGATTTGAATGACTTTTAGAGTCTTACTTTCCTCTCTCTAAAATGGGGGTAATATAGTGGATGTTTATCAAGATGTGTGAAAAAGCCTTTTTAAAGTGTTAGAGCTTAAAATTTATACAAATTCATATAATTGTGATATTTTTTCCTTGATTGTAGACCTGTGTAACTTGATAATCTCAGTGCTGTATAAGGAGATATAATGCGTTCTGGAGAAAGATACGTGCCTTTCCCCTTTTCTTTGTCTTATATCCTTACTGAGTAGTGTGTATTAATTTTGCCTTGATGTATGAAATAACACAAACTTGGTCGCTTAATACCCATTAATTTCAGTGTCTATGGGTATGAATTTTGGGTGTGGCGTAGCCTGGCTCTGTTCATTTCAGGATGAAATGAAGGTATTGTGTGTGTGTGTGTGTGTGTGTGTGTGTGTGTAGCTCTAATTCTCATTTGGGACTGAGGGATCTTTTCTAAGGGCACTTCTTGTTGGCACAACCAGTTTCCTTGTGAGTGTTATGACTGAAGTCCCCATCTTGCTAGCTGTTGACTAGGGACAGCTCTCAGTTCTTTGCTATGTGGCCACATAGGCAGCAGTTTATAGAGTGGCTGTTTGCTTTTATCGTGGTAATCAGGAACCATTCTTTCTGACTCTTCTCTCACCTCTAGACTCCCCTTTAAGACTATTTAAAAGTAACCTGATTAGGTTTACCCAGGTAATCTTTTTGCCAACTGATTAGTGATCTTAATTACATAGACAGAAATCTTTTTTGCTATATAACTGTCATAGGAAATCTATTTCCTTTTATTTACAGATATCTCCCCCAATTAAGGAAAGGGGATTATATAAGTGTGTCGGTCATTAGATGGTCTAATTTTGCTTACCATGGAGAAGGAATTATCTTCAAGTTTGCCTCTTCAGAATCTGGACATACAAGGACAGGACACAGGCAGAGCAATAGCCCCCTACTTGATCTTACGTAATTTCTTTACTCATAATTATTTTGTCTTGTCTTTTTCTTTTCTTAATTTCTTGGTACCTCAGCTTAAGTGCCTCCTTCTGTATAAAGCATTTACTGCATTGAGAGGAAATTATAAACAAAACCAAAGATTAAAAAATTAAAGGGGAGGACGACAATGGGATAAAGATGTAATTCTTGTTGTTCCTAGATGCTTGTTGTTTTACCCTTTTGATAGATGACCCGGAATCTTAGAAAAGTTAAGTAAATTTAGTGCTTTAGATCACACTTCTGTTAAGTGACAGGTAGATTCACATAACTCATTGCATCAGACAGTTGTGTGATTGGTCCAGGAGCTAGAGAATTCTTAAGAAGAATTATTGGAAAGTATCAGAGGTAGCAGAAGTTTGGTTATGGTATGTGCTTTGATAGTCCAAGGAAAATCATTTTCAGGAAGAGGCAAGTATAGGGGGCTGGGGATTGGGCTCAGTGGTAGGCACTTTACTAGCATGTGCAAGGCTCTGGGTTTGATCCCCAGAAGCAGCAATATAAACACACCACACAGACAGGTAGGGTAGTTTTAGCTAAGGATACCAAGCTTTAAAGAATATAAGTAGTAGTTACAATTGTTAGAACCATGGTTGCTGGGGTAGCTCAGAGGCCCTGGTTGTGATCTCCGTCACCACCAAGACCTTTTTTTTTTTTTTTTTGGTTGGGAACATAACTGCTTACTTTAATATAGAGATCATATAGTAGGGACTTGGTAAATTTCTTGTTGACTGAAGAAAAATAGAATTCTTTGGAATTCCTGTGATTTTTGCTACTGTGGAATTCTGTAGGGAAAAGAAACAGGAAGCAGAGACCTAAAAAAGATACTCTTGTATAAGCCATAGAGTGACATGATTCTTGAGGTAGGAATCACAGTTGTGTCTCCAGGGAAGGAAGGCTTGGTTTTCTCTCATTTTGCTACTTAAGAGGACAGGATCCCAGCACCGACCCTAGTGCTGAGAGAAACCAGTATTGAAAAATATGTCATTCTTTTAAAATGAGCTTTAAGTAGGTCATAGTTAGATCACTTGGTTTTATGGAACCTTCTCCATATAAGACATTTCTTTCCTCATGTTTTTCTTTTTTCTGACTCTCTTAGCAAATGCTATTTGAAGAGCATATGAAGTCCTGTCTTGCATAATCCTTTGTGCTATGGGCTTAAATGATACACAAGTTAGTTGCCTAGATGCTATCTAGAATTTTATTATAATTAAACCAATAGCAATGTCTTTTTTAACTTGCTAAACAGTTGCAAAAACATTTTGCATTGTGACTTCCTATAAACATAAAATAAAAATAAAAGTTTTATGAAACAACTTTTAACCTTTATTCAGGACACGCTAATAAAATTGTGATCTTTTTTTAAATTAAGAATGGTGGTTGCAACTCAGCTAAGTGATGTGACTCACAGCAGCTCATAGTTGGAAACGTGTTGACTTGTAGTCTCATTATGAGTAATCAGGCAAGTGCAAAGTAAAACTATGGAAAGGAATCATTTCACTTTGATCAGATTGACAAACATTAAAAAAGTTTGATAATATCAAGTGTTGTCTAAAACGTGGAGAAATTATACTACCACTTTTGGAAAGAGTACATTGATAACAATCATTTTATGAAAGAGTTTTTTCTTTTTTAATAAAGTTGAAGATACATGTACTTTAAACTTAGCACTTTTTTTATATTCCTGATGATGGAAAGTCATGTTCTGTATACAAGGGTATGTGAACAAAATGTTCACAGTAGCCTTATTTGCAATAGCTGAAGTTTAGAAATAAACTAAGTGTTCTTTCATGGTAGGATGGATAAATAAATGGTGCTTTTCAAAAGTTAAAATAATCTGGGTTCCTGGGATAATCCAATTTAGCATATTCTCCTTTTGTATCCTTTTATTTTGTATTGATATTTTGTTCAAAGGCCTTATACATTTTTTTTCACATTGTTTTGTAGTTTTGTCTGTCAGGTTCTGGTATTAAGATTATGATGGCCTCATAAAAAGGGTTAGGAAGTGACCATTATTTACTGGAAGTGTTTGTATAATATTTGTCTTAATTGTTCCTTGAATGTTAGAATTTACCAATGATAACATCTGGACCAGATTTTTTTGTGTAAGAAAGTTTTTGGTAACACATTCATATTCAGTTTTAGGGCTATTCAAATTTTCTGTTTCATTTTGTGTCAGTTTTTTGTCATGTATTTTATTTTTAAAATTGTACATTTTATCTAATTGTTGGCAAAAGTTGTTTGTAGGTTTCCCTTGTTGTCCTTCTAATATCTGTAGCATCTGTAGGATAGCTCTTTAATTTTTTTTTTTTTTTTTTTGGGGCGGTGCTTGGGATGGAACCCATGACCTGGTGCTTGCTAGGCAAACACTCTACCAACTGAGCTATATTCGCAGCTCTTAGCTCTTTAATTTCTGATGTCATTTATGTGTGTGTGTGGGTTTTGTTTTCGCTTTTGGTACCAGAGATTGAACCCAGGGTCACTTAGCCACTGAGCCACATCCCTAGCCTTTTTTTTATGTTTTATTTAGAGATGGTCTTCCTAAATTGCTTAGGGCCTTGCAAAGTTGCTGAGGCTACTTTGAACTTGCAGTCCTCCTGCCTCGGCCTTACAAGCCACTGGGATTACAGGTGCGAGCCACAGCACTCAGTTTGTGTGTTCTTTTTGACCAGCCTAGTGATTTGACTTTATCTATTCAAATCAACTTTGCTTATTTTCTCTATTGTCTTACTCATTGGTTTCTGCTTTTTTGATTTTCTTTCTCCCTTTCCTAAGTGAAGCCTTAGGTCATAGATTTTAGATATTTCTTGTTTTCTAATAAAAACATTTAAAGCTATAGATTTTCCTCTGAGTACTGCTGCATTCCACAAATTTTAACATTTTAACATATTTTATTATTCAGTTTTAAACAGTTCTAATTGTCTTTGCAATTGCTTTGTGGGTTCCCTTAAAATACGTTGTTTAATTATTTCTTGGGATTGTTTTCATTGGTGCATTTCAATTTTAGAGTATGGTGGGTTTCATTGTGGCATATTCACACATACATAATACATACATAATACATACACATACATAATAACACAATTTGATGGATTTCACTACCCAGTCACCCCTGCTACACTCCCCTTACCCCTCAACCCCTTCCCTCTAACCCAGTGGTCACCCTTCTATTTTTATGGCATCCTTTTATTTTGTTTTTTTTTTTTTTCTTTTCTGCTTCCACATAGGAGGGAAAGCATACAATACTTTTCTCTATGAGTCTGGCTTATTTTGCTTAAAATTATAGTCTCTAGTTCCATCCATTTCCTTGCAAATGACATAATTTTGTTCTTTGTGGCTAAATAAAACTTCTTTGTATGTGTGTGTGTGTATGTGTGTGTATCACATTTTCTTCATTCATCTATGGATAGACACCTAGCCTGATTTCATAACTTGGCTATTGTGAATTGTGCTGCAATAGATATGGGTATGCATGTGTCTCTAAAGTATGCCAACATTAGTTCTTTTGGATAAACACCAAGTAGTGTATAGCTGGATCATATAGTAGTTATATTTTAAGCTTTTTGAGGAACCTTTATGCTGATTTCCATAGTGGTTGTACTGATTTACATTCCCACCAACAGTGTATGCAAGTTCCTTTTTATTTGGGATTGCTTTAGATAGCTTACTGAGTTCTAACTTAATTCACTTTGAGGCCACTTTGCATAGTTTTCATTCTTTTGAATTTATTAAACCTTGTTTTATGGACCAGCATGTGGTCTAGCTTAGTTAATGTATGGAAAGAAAATGTATGCTGCAGTTGTTGGGTGCAGTACTTTGTAAATTATCAATTAGATTATGGTGTTTTGATAATGTTTTTTCAAATCATCTGTGTCTTTACTTTTTGGGAAGGGGTTATTTTTTGGGAGGGGGGTCTTGTTTTTTCAGTTGTTGAGAGGAATGTTAAAATATCCAACAAGGACTGGAATTATTTCTCCTGTCAGTTTTTTTCCTCATATATTTTGAAACAGTTATGACATAGTTTATGATTTTTTTGGTCATTTTGATAAGACCTTTTTATCATTATGAAATATTCCTCTTATCTCTTGGTAATAATCTCTGTCTTGAAGTCTACTTTATCTGGTATTAATACAGCCACTCCAGTAAGTTTTTTTTGAGCAGTTTCCATAGTCTTTTTCTATTCTTTACTTAAAACATGTTTTCATTATATTTAAAGTGTATCTTTGGATGGTAGTGTATGGGTCAGTATTGCTTTTTTCTTCCTACCCATTCCACCAGTATGAAAGTGGAATCTTTCAATTATGATAAACAATGATTCTGTGCTAATGCTTGTCAAGAACTATGAAGTTTTGTGATTTTTTACCCCACTTGCATGCTACCAGGCTAAGCTGATATAGTTTAATGATTGCTGGCAGAAGCCTTGAGACTCTCCAGTCAGAGATGCTTTATAGCAGTAGCCATAGAATTGGCATTTGCATCAGACCTGTGAGCCCTCTTTGCACATGGCAGTGGGAAGAGGTCCAGGTAAAACCTGCCCAGGCAGTGGTTACATTACAAAACAGGAATCCTAAGCTTCCAGATACTCAGATCTTTTATAATGGGTAGTTTAGTATGCCTTTTGTTCTGAGGGAGACTCTATAGCTCTTCTAAGTCTGTTTACTAGGGAGTTATTGCCTCCGTTTTCAAGATGTGACAATACTTGAGTTTCTCAATATTGTCAAATTAATTTTCTCAATTTTTTTTAATTTTTAAAATTTGTTCTAATTGGTTATACCCAACAGTAGAATTGACACATTGTACACAAATGGAGCACAAGTTCTCATTCCTCTGGCTGTACATGTTGCTGAGTCATACCAGTAGTGTAATCATACATATATATAGGGTAATGGAGTCTGTTTCATTCTACTGTCCTTCCCCTCACCACCACCGTACCCCTCCTCTCACTCCCCTCTGCACAATACAAAGTTCCTTCATTCTTCCCCACCCACCCCCAGCTATGGACAGCATCCCCTTGTTAGAGAAAATATTCTTTAGCCTTTGGGTTTTTTGGGATTGGCTTATTTCACTTAGCATGATAGTCTCTAGTTCCATCCATCTACCTGCAAATGCCATAATTTCATTCTTCTTAAGGCCGAGTAACATTCCATTGTGTGTATGTACCACACATTCTCTTTATCCATTCATCTATTGAAGGGCATCTAGGTTGGTTCCATAATTTAGCTATTGTGAATTGACTGCTATAAACATTGATGTGACTGTGTCACTATAGTATGCTGATTTTAAGTCCTTTGGGTATAAACCAAGAAGTGGGATAGCTGGGTCAAATGGTGGTTCCATTTCAAGTTTTCTGAGGAATCTCCATACTGCTTTCCAAAGTGGTTATACTAATCTGCAGCCCCACCAGCAATTTATTGAGTGTACCTTTTCCCCCACATCCTCGTCAACACTTATTTTTGCCTGTATTCTTGATAATTGCCATTCTGACTGGAGTGAGATGAATTTTCTCAATTTCCCCTGTTATTTGCTTTTTAATTTTTCTACATCATCCAACCTGGTTTTCCAGCATTATCTGTGCATTGTATTTTTCTATGGATTTTCTGCTCTCACCAAATTGGATTGCATTCTTGGGTCCTTTCTCCCTACATGTCTTTGGTTTTGGTGTATGTAAGAAAAAACTCACTGAACATTTGCTATATACCAATAAGCATTTTACAATAATACTGTAAGGTAATTATTGTTATGCTGGTATTATTGCTGTTTTAATAAATTTAGATTAAATTTCCCAAGTTTGTAATTAGGGAGGGACACATTAAGGAGAAACTTAGAGTATCTAATTTTCAATTTTAGTGCTAAGTACAGGTAGTGCTTGCCTTAAAAATTTTTAAGCTGTAATCTGGACTTTTGTATTTCCTGAACACTTGATATAATTCACAAACAAAACAAACAAGTGAACAGTGAGCTGTAGGATCTGTGTAAAATCTTTCCTCATCACTTCGGCGAACATTTATTACCCTCTTTGTCACCTATTGCATTTATTGTTGTCATGAGATGTATCTGATGTGGTCTGAAGGCACAATATCCCATATAATGTTTGAGACTAATTGTCCCAAGGCCACACAGCTAATAAGTGATAAAACTAGCATATGAATGCAGGCTTAGTTGTAGAACCCTTAAAAGGTCATTTTTCTTTCAGCCTCATTTCTGTATGTTGAGTTCTTTCACATTTTGAAGTTTACTCCGTGGAGATTTGGTTTTCTTTTCTGTTTACGATTTAATAGTTGTGTTATTATGGATAGGATATTTAATTTATCGAGGCCTAAGTCGTTTCATTTCTATGATAGAAATAGTTAAGATTCTTATCGAACCCAGTGCCTCACATCTGCTAGGCAAGCACTCTACCACTGAGTCATAACCCCCAGCCCTCAAAAATATTTTTAAAATTGACAAAGTTTGTGTATATTTAATGGGGTGCATATGATGTTTTGATATGTATATGTAAATGTCCAGCTAATATATTGCCTTATAAGTTTTTTTTTTCCTGGTGAGAATCCTTAAAATCTACTCTTAGGGTTTTTCAAGTACATGTTACTAACTATAGTTACCATGTTGTACAGTAAATCTCTTGACTTAGTCCTCCTGTTTCACTGAAATTTTGTATCCGTTGATCAATATTGATCTTCCCAGTCCCCACTTCTACTCCTGAGCCTCTGGTAACCACAAGTCTACTCAGCTTTTATGAATTTGAGTTTTTTAGATTTTACATGAGATCATACTTTATTTTTGTCTTTCTGTTCCTGGCTTATTTTCTTTAACATAATGTTTCACAGGTTCCTTCTCGTTGTCTGAAATGACTGGGATAGTTGAAATTCTGTCAGATACCTTTTTTCGTGTGTGTACTAGGGACTGAACCAGGAGTGCTTTACTGCTGGGCTGTATCCCCAGCCCTTTTTGTATTTTATTTTGAAACAGGGTCCTACAAAGTTGTTTAGGGCCTTATTACTTTGCTGTGGTTGGCCTCAAATTTGTAATTCTCCTGCATCTCTGGGATTACAGGCATGTGCCACCACATCCTACCTCAAATAAGTTTGTTTTTAAACATGTATATATATACATTTTTTTTTTTTTAGTTGTAGATGGACACAATACCGTTACTTATTTATTTGTGTGTGGTGCTGAGGATGGAACCCAGAGCCTCACATGTGCTAGGTACGTGCTCTACCACTGAACCCCAACTCCAGCCCTCAAAGAAGTTTAAGATTGCCTACCCCTGAAAATGTAGGGAAGAAATGAACCTGTCTTTTTATTTTCTCATCAGTCAACATAGAAGATTTATATGCTCCCTCGTATGTGGGGATTTCACCTTACCAGTGACCAATCAATTAATTCTGCAGTGGACACCAGCTGGATATCCTCTTATTCAATTCTGATACTACTTATGTGGGCTTCTGTACAGTGGTCTACTTTATGCTTTAAACAGCCCTTGCTGCTCTGCCACTGCTAACTCATTTTTAAAATGAACATGTTTCTTTCTCTTCCTCTCTCCCTGCTCCTCCCTAATCTCAGAGGAAATAGGATTACCTTTTTTCCCCATCCTAGACAGTTATCTGTCCCTGAGTACACACCCACCATAGGAACAAAGTAATCCAGATTTTGCAGATGGTACCAGAAGATTTCAGAAATGACTGCATCCTAAATTAACACGTGAATTACAACTTCAGACAGAGAATGTAGCCTTTAAGTCACCTCTTTAAAAGCCCCCTGTTCCTGCTGATGGGCAGAGTCACAGCCTTCAGAACAGAAGTCCCCTGTGTTTCTCCTTTGCTAGCAAAGCAGTAAACCTTTTTCCTTTTTCTCAAAACTGTGTCCTTGTTATTGGATTGGCATCGGGGACAAGGACCAAGCTTTTGGCAACAGTTCTACAACACCGTCCTCCTACTTTCAGTGCCAGTTACAACCTACCAATTGTTTTCCATATGCTACCCATGACCTTCTCCTTAAGTTTGATTTATTTGCTCACAGAACTCTGGAAAGCACTTAGTTTATTGGTTACAGAGGATTCAAATGAAGACATGCAAAAGGCTACTAGGCATGTGGGAAGGGATATGGAGCTTCTACACCCTCTCTGGACTTGCCACCTTCCAGAAAAATATGGAGGACATGTTCAGCTATCTGAAAGCTCACCTTAACTCTCTTGGGCTTTTACAGACGCTTCATTATTCATGATTGATTACATCATTAGCCATTGGTGATCAGTTTAACTTTAGCTTCTCTTCTCTTGAGGCTGAGGAGTGAGGTCGAAAAACCCTAGTCCTCTAATAAAGCCAAATCTTTCCTGAAATTAGCTTCTATTTTGAAGCACCCCTTTGGGGCTGACGGGCCACCAGTTGTTTCATTAGCACACAGAGACATCACTTTGGAGATTCCAAGATTTTAGGAAAGACCAAATAAATATTTTGCAATGTTGCATTGCTCAGTATCTGGTAATGGGCAAACAAAGCTGATAAAATAAGTAGCTTCTGCTCTTTAAGAATGTCTATTTTGTTGAGAGTGTTTAAAAACCAACCAAACAGGGCTGGGTTTGTAGCTCAGTGGTAGAGTGTTTGCCTAGCACTTGTGAGGCACTGGGTTCCATCCTCAGTACCACATAGAAATAAATAAATAAAGGTGTTGTGTCCATCTATAACTAAACAAACAAAAACAAACAACCAAACAAAACCCTCAAAGTAATAAAACTAGCAGGATAATACATGGAGTGTTGTGGGTGTGGGGAGGTAGGTTCAGGATACTTTTGTGAGCTTCGGATATAAAGGTAAGAGGAAATACCCTTCTGTTAGGTCCGCCTTTCACATAACAATAGATTGTTTTTGTGTTAGGAAGTGACAAACATGAGTTAGTTTTTCAGCAGTCTTTTTATTTTCTAATCAAGATAACATTAATAATTAAGTACTACCTGTACTGTTTTCTTTGGCTCTCTGGAAAGATTTCATAATTGTTGAATTAGTTTAAAGGTCAAGGTGTAGTTTGAGACATCACTGTCTCCTCAATCCTAAAAAGGCAAGGAAAAAAAGTGTTTTATATACATAATCAAGAATGAATATGACTTACTTCTTTCATGCTATCCTTTCTTATTGTGAAGCTCAGTTGTCACTGATCATGTCAATTAACAGTTTTTCCCATCTAATTTGGTCTACCTTATTAATCTACCTCTCATGAGAGGTAGACTTCCTCTTCAGCTCAATTTCTATTTTTACAAAGAAAGCAAGGCTGCAGAAATTCTTGACTTAATGCAAGGTAAAGGTTAAAGAAAAATTTAGGTTGTATTCTCTTGTAGCTTAAATTAATTTGGGGGAAGAAAATATCTTACATTATAAACTGGTAGTTAAAAATTAAAGACCTTATGTGTTCACAGATGAAGAAAGTATGGTCATGTGATGCATGACTAAGAAAGCCATTGTCAAAGAGAGTTCCCCAATGTTGGTGTCACATTGTGTCAGATTCAAACTCTACTTTTTTAGCTGTGTAAACTTGGCAAATTCATTAACCTTTTTTTAAATAGTTGCAGATGGACACAATATATTTATTTTGGTTTTTAGTTTTATGTGGTGCTGGGAATCGAACCCAGTGCCTCACATATGCTAGGCATATGCTCTCGACCACTGAGCCACAACCTTTTTAACCTATTCTCTCATCTGCAAAATGGAAATAAGAACAGTATTTTCTCTCATGAGCTCTTGTGGAGGTTAAAAAGTTAGCTTTCAATTACTAGGCTATTTTGTGTTGAATGTAGATCCAAAGTACATTGATCTTAAAGTTGAAAGGTGAATACAGTTATAATCTAGGTAAATGGTAAGGTTACTTCCCAGAAGGAAAAAATTTGGGTTCACCATGTAGAACTAGAAATAGATAAAATCTTAATGAGAGTGATCAGAGGATTAACTACTCTGCCAGTTGAGTGGTAAAGATAATAACTAGTATTTTCTGCTTATTGTTAAGCATATTTAAAAATTTAGACTCTTTAGATATGTTCTGAATCCTGGCAAGACACTGTAATGTTTTCTTGATAATTAAGTTTTCATGACTTTATCAAGATTATTTATGAATATTAGGCCTTGTGTGGATAATCCTGCAAACAAAAGAAGTAGGAATGAATCTTTATCCAGAGCAAAATGTACTTTATAAGTTACCTCTGAGTGAGTTCCTGGATAAAATAAGTGCCTTTTTTCCTCATAAAAATGGGATACAGAGAACAAAATTGTGGTTAACTGTTTTTTGAGTTATAGGTATTTAAATTCTTATTTTGTAAACATAAGGGTAGCATGGTGTAGAAGAGAGAAGTCTAATGTAGGGCACGAGATCACAAGGTCCAAGTTGGAGTCCTGCCCCTGCCCATGGCCTTGTGCATGTTAGGCAAGCATTCTGTCACTGAATTACATCCCTACCCTGAAATCTGGAGTTTTAATTACAGCTGTGCCACTAACTAGCTTTGTGTGTTTGAGTCATTACTTCTCTGGGCCTCAGTCTTTTTATTTTTAAAATTAGTGTCTTGGATGAAATAACAGATTTCTAAGATTACTATAAATTTAGTTCCTGTCAAAATAGTCGTGAAATCTGTCTGAATTAAGTAATGTAGTTTTTGATTTGAAAGTCTTTCATTTTCAAAGACATAAGTGTGATATTTTACCTCTCTATACCTCCCTGCTGTGTATTAGAATAATTTGTGCTTTCCCCTAAGTGATAAGTCTGCAGACCAAAGAGTGTTGATACCTAGTATTTATAGTATTTGGCGCCAAATATTTTTTTTTTTTTTGGTACTGGGGATTGAACCCAGGGACACTCCACCACTGAGCCACATCCCCAGCCCTATTTTGTATTTTATTTAAAGACAAGGTCTCACTGAGTTGCTTAGGGCCTCTCTAAGTTGCTGAGGCTGGCTTTGAACTCACGATCCTCCTGCATCAGCCTCCCAAGTGCTGGGATTACAGGCATGCGCCACCATGCCCAGCTGGCGCCAAATATTTACTTGATGGGAAAGGGATTAGAAAGTGACCTCATACAATTTATTTGTTGTGTCATTCATTAAGCATTTATCAAACATTTACAGTGAACCATACACAGGTTATTAAGAAAACAAAAAGCACAGTTCTTGCAGTCCTGAAGTATAGAGGAGGCACATTAAGATGCACAATGCTAAAATTTCTTCCCCCCAATTCCTTTCCTGATAGTTTTATTGCCTCACTTTTCCATCCAGGGTTCGTTTCTCTTCTTTTGTGCTTCAATGTACACTGGGCCAGGGCTGCCGTGAATGGTTGTATAATTACTGCTCTGTAAAAAGGTACCTGGTCAAGGGATCAGGTGGAGGCTGAAGTTCAGATTTTACTCTGCTTGACAAATTCTGTCCTTTTGCTTTCCCCCCATTTTAAAATTTACCTGTCTAAAGCATAGCTTTTCTGCAGTTGCAATCCACAGTTGAAAAATGCAATATTAGGAGCTTTGTGTAGCTCTCAAGACCTTGGCTGCTTTTTCTAATTTTTATTTTTAATTTTTTTAGTTGTCAATGGACCTTAATTAATTTATTTATATGTGGTGCTGAGAATTGAACACAGTGCCTCACATATGCCGGGCAAAGCGCTCTACCATTGAGCCACAACCCCAGTCTGTAATTTCTGTTTTTCATTTGTAGAAATAGAGTGAGCTTTTTCTTATTTTTAGAAAATAACTCTTGTTTATCTACTCTGTACTAGAGTACCATTAAGGACATTCTGCAGTGGTTTTTTTATGGATTGTTTTATATTAGCTAATGAAGGCCTTGAGATGGATCGTTGAAAGGGGTGGATTCTTGCAATTTGGAATAAAAGGTTGAAAGCCAGGTGAGAGTGGAATGATGGAGTTGGGAGTGACATTACAGGTAAAGGAGCAGTATATATAAAGGGACAGGGCTGTGATCTAGTGTAGCCCAGTAGTGGTTCCCACAGTGTGACCTCTTTGCCAGTGGTGTCAGCATTACTTGAAAACTTGTTAGATATGAACAATCTTTGAATTTTTCTGTAGGTCTTCTAGCTTAGAAGAGCTGAGGATAGAGACCAGCAATCTGTGTTTTAATAGGTCTTTTGGGTGATTCTGATGTAGGCTGAAGTATGAGGACCACTACTGTACACCTCTTAAGGGAGTGTTACTCAAGTGTGTTTGCTTGAGTAGGAGGGTCCCTCTGGAGGAGTGATTAAAGTACAGTGACCAGAATGACTAATTTGCCCAAGTAAAGAATTTGATCTTTGTCATAAAGCCAGTGGTTGCACATTAAAATCACCTGACCAGGGAGTGCTGAGGGTATAGCCAAGTGGTAGAGCACATGCTAAGGGCTCTAGGTTCAATCTTCAGCAAAACAAAACAGAAACATCTGGGAGTTTGAAGCTATACCAGTGTTTGGGATTCATCCCAGCCAGACCAACTGAACCCAGATCTTCAAGTCCGTTACATAATGAGAGTTGTGAATAATATAATTGACTGGATTAGTTACAGATTACTTATTGAGAATGTGTTAAATACTATGCTGAATAACATGAGACTAATTAAATAGCACAGCCATCTTATGTAGGTCTTATTCCCATTTCTCAAGTGAGGTAGAAATGTTAATGTACCTTTTCCCAATGTTACATAGCTAGGAAGTGGTGGGTTTGAATACAGTTTTTAGTACCTTTAAAGTGTACTCTCAAGCAGTTAAAAACAAAAAAACCCAGGAGTTCATTGGCTTGACTGGAAAAATAATCACATCTTTATTTTCTCTAATCTCTAACTGAAAACTATCATTTTCTTCAAATTTGAATGTAAGCAAAAAAATCACTGTTGTATTAGTAGTGCCTAATATTTATTTTCATATTATATTACTGATGTTACAGATAACTCAAAATATAATTTTTCCTAAACAGTGCATAAAAATTAGGTAGCTAGCTCAAGCATGTAGTCCCAGCTACTGGGGTGGGCAGAAGACATGTTGAGGAAAGAGAATCAAATCGCTTGAGGCCAGAGTTTGAGACCAACCTGGGCAACACAGACCCCATCTCCAAAAAACAGCCTGTTAGATCTGGATATAGAATCTGGCAGTCTGGTTTCCTTTATGCTCCCTTTATAATATAATCTTTTATGATATATTTTTTACTTCTTATCCCCAAATGTATATGTAGACTATAGGTTAATTTAAAGTTAGGTTCTGAAATTGAATTATAATGTGCTTATCTTGCTTACTGAAACAAGCAAATGTAATTTTGAAGTTATTTTGTGGTGAGTTGGATTTGGTTAATGAGGCCCTCTGGCTTTTCCTAATCAACAGTTGGCTTTCCCTGTCTTTGGTTTCATTCATGATTTCAACCAACATTAAATTGAAAATATTTGAAAGAAAAAAGTTTGTGTACTTTTTCCCCTTAAATAAAACAGTGTAACAAACGGAGTGTGTGACAGATACCATTGCCCTGTGTAAATGCATGAACGCACAGATGGTGTGACTCTACTTTGTGTACAACCAGTGAAACAATAGCTGTACTCCATTTGTGTTCAATAAAAAAAAAAAAACAAAACAGTGTAACAGTTTTTAATCTTTACATTAAGCGTTACAGATAATCCTAGAGATTATTTAAAGTATGTGGGTATATGTGTGTAAATTTAGGTTATAAGTAGATATTTCATCTTGAGTTTCTGATATGTAAGGAGGGGAACTGTCCTGGCACCAGTCTCTCCGTGGATGCCATGCGGGTGACTATATTTGAATAACAAGTTTGTGTTAACCCAGTATGGTATGTTCTTGGAGATCCAGAAGGGGAAAAGTATCTTTTTGGGTTCCATTCTTAACTGTATTCAAACCAAACTGCTGGTAGATGAGGTTAAAGGGGGCAACAGGACTATCATTTCTCAGATATTCTTAATAGGCATTGTGCTTGGTGCTTTAAATACATAACCATCATTTATTAAATATAGACTGCTTTTTAAGTCCTTTGAGTGGTTTAGATTCATTACTTACGTTATTTAATTTGTACATAGCCCTTCAGAGAATGTTGGTCTCTCCTCTTCCTCCTTTCCCCTTTTCCCCCCTCCCCTTCACTTCAAGGGTAAAGTGATCATAAATATAGGTGAGAAAAGAGATGGAGATTGTACTGAGGTTATCATTGGTGCCGAGTCACCTGTCACCTCTTTGCAGCTTCTCCAAGTTGTAAATTTGTTCATTTACTTTCAGTTATGTGCAGGAAAATAAGGCAGACAAGGAATTTGTCTTCGTGTGTGAGAATAATAATCACATAAATAAAAATAATAATCTATGATAAGTGCTATGAAGGGAATAAATGAGGTATTGTGATGGGTAATAATATGAGGTATATATATTAGATAGTGAATCAGGAAGGGCATCTGACAATGTGAATGTACAAAACCTAGTCAGGAATGGTCCAGGCACAGGGAAGAATAAAGACAGAATTTACAACACAAATAACAGTGGTTTTTAGGAACTAAGAAAAGGCCATAGTTACTGGAAGGGAGTATGATACAGGACGAGTCTGATGGTATTATGAGGTTAGAGTGATAGGCAGAGTCAGGATTATGTAGGTATATTTGGTATAGTTAGGACTTTAGAATGCATATTTATTATAAGTGAAGTGTAAAAACTGTGGGAGAGTTTTAAACAGAAGAATGTTTTGAATACATCCTGTCTGGCAAATGTATCCTGGGGTTATAGAGTGCTTGCCCAGCATGCGCCAGGCCATGGTTTGATCCCCAACACTGATAAAAACAAAGAAGACCAAAAAATCCTTCTAGCTCTGAGCTTCTCAAACTGATTTGTTTCTTAGTAGGTATTTGTGCAATGTCTGCAGATAGTTTTGATTGTCATAACTTGGGATGGTGGATAAATTGTTATCATTACTGGCACCAGTGGATAGAGACCAAGGATGCTAAACATTTTATAATGTAGAGAACAATCCACTTGCAGCAAAGAACTAAGTAGTGCCAAGGTTGAGAATCCCTTGCTTTAGCTGCTATTTGAATATTGGACTGGGCAAGAGGGGTATGGAATGGAGAAGGGGAAGGTTAAGTTGTGGCAAATACATAGTGTCTTGGACTGTGATTATACTAGAGGTAATAGTGAGAAGTGTTCTGATTCTCTGAGTTTTGGAGATATGCAAATGAGAAAAGACAAGTCAAGGATGATTTCTAGGGCTGCCATTATAGCTCAGTGGTAGAGCACTTGCCTAGCATGTGTGAGGCACCGGGTTCAATCCTCAGCAGCACATAAAAATAAATTTTAAATGAAAAATGTATATATAAAAAAAAGGATGATCTCTAGGTTTCCGACCAACAATTGAGTGAATGATGGTGCCATCCTAAAATGGGGGAAATGCTGAGGGGGAAACCCAGGAATAAAGGGTTCTGATTTACAAAATCTTGAGTGTGAGTTACTATTAATAGAGGACACAATGCTATTTTAGTACTTTATTTATTTATTTATTTATTTATTTTTTGCTTTTAACACACTTTATTCTAGCGCCTAACACGTTACACAGCTGCTGTTAATGGCATCCCTCATGGCGTTCCTCATGGCGTTCATCATGGCGTTTTCATGGTGTTCTTTTGGCGTTCTCATGGCATTCTCTTGGCGTTCTCCTGGCATTCTCCATGGTGTTCTCCTGGCATTCTCATGGCGTTCTCATGGCGTATTTTAGTACTTTAAAACAAATAAACAAACAAAACTACCTTGTAACTTATTGTAATAATCCTGTATAGTCTATAATTGTTTTGAAGTCTTTTATCTATTCCCATGATTTGGCAGTTTCTTCTACCTTCATTTACATTGCTTATTATAGTACAGGATGCCCTTTTGCTTATATCCCAGTAATAAAACATAATGCAACTGAATCTACTTGTAGCTGTTCTCATATCCTATAAATCACTTTATTGGTGTTTTTCAAGAATACATGGAATTGGAATTATTACTGGAATAATAAATATCTGACTTGCTAATCTCAATCTATCTTTATGTGGTGACTTTTTAATGCCAAATTATACAGTCATATTTTAAAAAAGATTTTAAAGGTAGAGAACTCAATATGCATGGAACTCATTGGTGATATTTGGTCAAGCTAGACAGAATTTAGTAATGAGAAATAATTCTTTTGTCATACACCTTTACTTCAAACATACATATGTATCTTCTTCCTAATTCTTGGTGACTGATTTGGTTAAATTAAGATTTTTGGGTAAAGATTCATTAAGAAATTTGAAAGCTTCCGTAGTTGATTGAAAATGTTGGAAAAAATCATAGGATTTACATAGTAATGGTGAGGAACATCTATATTTGCAATTATAATAACTTTAAGCATTTGATTGGTTCCATTTGGAAACTTTCTAGTTTCACGAAAAAAGAAATTTGAATTGTCAGCCAGAAGCATTCCATTTTCTAAAATAAGAGCAAGAAGTGATATTTTGCTATAGACCTATTTGTGATATTTCAAATATGCTGAACTTTTTAATGTTTTTTGAACATAGATATTTGACACGTATGTTTTCAGTCTTATAGAATATAGCCTTCTAGTTTCTTTCTCCTTTCCTTTCTCTCTCTCACTCTTTTCCTTTTGTGATGGGGGTTCAAACGCAGAGCCTCAGGCATGCTAAGCAAGTACTTCACTGTTTGATTGTACTTCCAGTTCCCCTCTAGTTTTGGTATCTCTTTGTCCCAAGTATCACCTCTTCTTGCCTTATTTTCTTACCTAGCCTAGAACTTTATCCCTAGATAAATAAATGCTTTACATCTTTCTGTCTTTGTTGCATATATCTAAACAAAAGGCAGCTGCAGATCAGTTTCTAAGTTCAGTGTTCTTGGCCTTGAGCTGCTGAAGACAGTTGGAGAAAGTAATAGTCTTGCATACTGGAGCCACTGAATATTTGTGCTCTCCAATTTTAATTGTACCCTTTGCATTACCCAGTACTCTTCTTTGATTCCCAGTCTTTTGTTATTCTTCATAGCAATTATTTAAAAACTTGTAATCCTCGGTAACTCCCTTTCCTCACTATTCTCTTTTTCTCAGTAGATGATCTCATCTTTTCACTGATAAGCTCAGATTTAGTTATTTTATTTCTGGAAGAAGTAAAAAAAAATATTGAAATGAGAGCAGATACAGAACACCCTGAAGTTTACTATGCCTATCCCTTGGAGACATATAGCAGATTTTGTTCTAAATTTTAGAACAAAAATTGAAAGACACATCTTTGTGAGAAATGATTGACTGTACCATGAGCTAATTTTAGTTCAGTCACTTTTTAAAATTATAGTTAAGTTCTTGGAGTAGTTTTGTCTTTTAGAATTTGAGATTAAAAGAAGTTCTTTTATGTTTTATAATAAAAAGGTACCAAATAAATACATCAACTTCTTTGTATATGACATATTAATGTGGAATAAAATATACTACTCATAAGCTTGATGCATTGTTACCCATTAACTACCTCTCAGTCCAAGGTAGTAAATTGTAAATAGTAAAATTTACTATTAAATTTACTAAAATGGTAAATTTTCAATATTCCAGGAGGTTTCCCATGTTATCCCTCCCCCCCCCCAATTCTAAGAAGCTTCTCTAGTCAAGGTTAATTGTGTATTTTACTGTCTGGTCATGGAGGTTGCTGCTGCTTTTTCTTTTTTGGTTCTGGGAATTGAACCCAGGTGCATTCTATCGTGGATCTATATCCCCAACCTTTTATTTATTTTTTCATTTTGAGACAGTGTCGCACTAAGTTGTTGGGGCTCACCTTGGACTTGCAATCCTCCCACTTAAACTCCTGAGTTGCTGGGATTATAGGTGTGAATACCCATGTAGTCAACATGATGTCTATGAGAGTCATCCATACTGTGGCAGGTATCAGCATTTCTTTTTTATTGCTATGTATAGTATATTATGCCATGTAGTAGGAATATGCTTTTGTGTGTGGATGTTTAGGTTACTTTTAGTTTTTGACTATTACAATAACATTGCTGGGAACATTCTTACACAAGTCTTTAGGTGAATATATATTCTCGTTCTTTTTTTTTTTTTTTGGAACCAGGGATTGAACTCAGGGACACTTGGCCACTGAGCCATATCCCCAGCCCTATTTTGTATTTTATTTAGAGACAGGGTCTCACTGAGTTGCTTAGGGCCTCGTTAAGTTTCTGAGGCTGGCTTTGAACTCGCGATCCTCCTGACTCAGCCTCCCGAGTCGCTTGGATTACAGGTGTGCGCCACCACGCCCGGCTTATATTCTCATTCTTTTGCATGCATGTACCTAAAGTGAAATTGCTGGATCCTAATAATACTTTATAATGGAACTTAATTATTAACTTCACCTATTCCTGCCTATAAGCAATTTTATTCTTTTGATAAAGAATATAAAAAGAATTATTAGGTTTTTAAACAAGATTCTAAGGGAAGGTACGTCTTTGCTTTCATTTATATACACAAATTGGCTGGACATGGTGGCACAATGCCTATCTATAATCGCAGAAACTTGGGGGACTGAGGCAGGAGGATTGCAAGTTCCAGGCCAACCTCACCAACTTAGTGAGACCTTGTCTCCAAATAAAAAAATAAAAAGGGCTGGGATATAGCTCAGGGGTAGAATTCCTCTAGGTTCATCTCCTAGTACTGCAGAAACAAATAAACACAAACATATTTGGAGCTGGGGTTGTGGCTCAGGGGTAGAGGGCTCACCTAGCATGTGTGGGGCACTGAGTTAAGTCCTCAGCACCATATAAAAATAAATAAAAGTTATTGTGTCTATCTACAGATCAAAAATATTTTTAAAACCCTTATTTGGCTCTCTTAGTACTTCCTTCAGTATTGTTTATAAACCTTCTATTTCCATCTGTTTATCCAAATTCTGAGCATTTCTATGACAGTCTGTCCTGATCTCTTGTTTATGTTTTATTATTTATTAAAATAAGAGGACTTTCTCTGCTCCTACGACTGCAGAAAGTAATTATTGGTTTCCCTGGCAGAAACTAAGGCTTTCATGGATTGGTTGTATCTAAAAAAGAAACTGCTGGATTAGGATATCAGTGACCTGCATTTTAATCCAGATTAGTTTATATGTTAGGAATGTGTCCTTTTGTAATTAATTTCATTTTACTGCCTCACTTGTGTTTTTTTCCATTGTGGGGCACATTTAATACATTTGCAGATTTCTCAGTATCTTTCATCCAGTTTGTAAAACATACAAAATATAAGTTGCTTTTGTCTCTAAGGAAGGCTGACTGCCTGTCAGGTCCTGATGAACGGTGTACCAGACACAGAATTGTTCTTAGAATTGATATGATTAGAGATTAAATTTATTATTTAAATCTAGAAGTGATTAAAGTTTCAAGTGAATTCAAGTCTAAGGAATGAACCAGGGTGTCATATTTTTATATACATTGAGAAATTAACTTTTAAGTGAAATAGACTGCCTGTGCTGACCAGTCAGTGCATTTTGCTTTTGTAGGGAGACCTATATCAGATGCAGATTATAATCTGAATACTGAAAAACATCCAGAATGAACTCAAAACAAGTTGGATCATTTTAGTTATCAGTATTACTGAGCTCTGATACCTGATAAATCTGTTGGCATTGTAGCAAATCTGGGTCAGGACACTCTCCAGGGACAGTGTTGGAGACAAGCTACCAAATGTAATTTGAATGAACTCTCTTCACTATTTAGTTAATTTGGTTTTAGCTTCAGATAGTCATGGACAATATCTGGGTCTTGCTTCCCATGCCCCCTTTTTAGGATTTTATGTATGTATTCATTCTACAGACAGTTTATCTTATACTTCATAATTTGATTCTCCATTCTTCAATTTTATAAGAACCTTTTAGGTGTGTTCTGTATATTGGTTCATGTAATGATTTTATTTATTCTTGCAAAGTTGAGAAAGATAAATATTGTTTCCAGTGTATTCTTGCTTCTGAATGTAGGGAATGTATGGATTTTGCAGTCTAGTTTATATTTCAATATCTGCTCTGCCATGCATTTAGCTGAGATCCATCCATCCTCATTCATCCATCATTCCAGAGGTACCATAGTCCAGGTCTTACTGCATCCTGTCTTTCATAGAGATAGGGAGGCATAATTTATATAATGTGAAATTGGTAAGTTTACAATTCAGTGATTTTTAGTTAATTTGGAAAACTTCACAACCATCACTACAGTCTAATTTTAGATTATTTCTGTCTTACCCAAAAGAAGATTATGTCCATTTGCAGTCACTTCCAATTTCCACTCCCACCTCCAAAACCTACTAATCTTATTTTTTATCCATATATATTTGCCTCATTTTAGAATAATTGGAATAAAACAATATATGGTGCTTTATATTTGACTTATTTAACATAATGTTTTTGAGGTTATTCATGGTATTGCATGTTTTGGTACTTTATTCTGAAGAGTATTCCATTTTCTTAATCCACTCTCCACTTGATAGACATTTGGATTTCTAAATTTTGACTATTGTGAATACTACTACTATGAACATTCGTGTATAAGTTTTGGTGTAGTTATGTTTTCATTTTTCTTCTGTAGGCACCTGTGAGTGGAATTTGTGGGTCGTGGAAATTCCATAATAATTTAAGAAGCTGCCCAACTGTTTTTTGTTTGTTTTTGCAGTGCTGGGAATTGAACCCAGGGCCTTGTGCTTGTGAGGGAAGCTCTCTACCAACTGACCTATATCCCCAGCCCTGCCCAACTGTTTTCTAAAATGTTTGTAACATTTTACATTTCTGCCATCAGTATGAGGGTTGGGGTTAGCCTCTGTTTTAGTATTTAGATGTCTGCTTGATTCGATTTTAGTATCGCATAGGACAATAGCTGCTATAAGGAAACAAGGATAATAGCATTATAGGATTTTACTACTCCATCTAGAAAAACATACTAAAATGCAACTTGTGTCACATAAAAATATAATGCTTAATAATTCAAAACAGATTAAAACTCAATGAAGGTGGGGCAGCTGTTGTGCCTCATTGGTAGAGCACTTGCCTAGCATGTGTGAAGCACTGGGTTTGACCCTCAGCATCATATAAAAATAAATAAAAAGGTATCATGTGCATCTAGACAAATGTGATTGCTTGAAAGTTTTCATTTACTGTTCTAAAGACAGTGTCAGAATTTAGTATATTAAAAACCTGATTGTGGAAAATTTCAGATGTGCAGAGGAAGACAAAAGTACTTTAATTAATCTCTACATATTCAACACTCAGCTTCAGAATTAAGTCATTCAGTTTTTTCCAGGGGTGGGGAGGTGTCAGCATTGGGGCTCTGATTGAACTCAGGGCCTTTGGCATGTGAGGCAAGCACTCTACCACTGAGCTATATTCCCAGCCTCTAATATGAGCTATTTATTCACTTAGGATTATCCAAAGGATAAAATGAGAATAAAAAGGTACACATAGATTATGTTGGTAGTGGTGGTGGGGTGTAGGGGTTGGGGCTGGGTTAAAAGTATTTTGTGGCTTTATGCTTCATGCATTTATAGAGGACAGTAAAGGGAAATGGGGAAAACAGATAACAACTATATATTAGGTGTAGGCCTGTTGTATACAGTTTATTGTGATAAACTCTTTGGTGCATGTTATTTTCATTCTAAATCAAGACTTAGAAACTTGGAATAATTTATGAAAGATGTATATTGTTATCCTCACTTCATATATAAGGAAACTAAGACTTGAAAAGTATATTACTTTTCTGAGTTTGGTTGAGTAGATTGGTTTTCTGTATTTAACATTTAATTGCCTATATGGCTTTAATCTATTTATGAAAATAGTTGCTTAAATAAAATGATTACTTTTTCCGAGTTTTTTGTTTTTTTTTTTTTTTTTTTTTTTTTTTTTTTTCTTCGTGGCAAACTTCATTTTCTATTAAGTAGTTTCTTCTGGTCCATGTTTGGAGTGGGGGAGGGGCTGTTACCTGAATCAATGTTAAATGAGTTAAAGTATGCACATTGCCATCTTATTGCAGTATATACAAAGTATAAAGATGTTCTAAATTCTGTACTGTGGAAAGGAAGCAAAATATAGTATAGGATTAATTCAGGATAGAGGCATATAAGAGAGGGGAAAATGTGTACTTCTGAATTCTTGGGCTGGTTCCCTGTAATTGGAGCCTTGAAATAGAGAATAAAGGGGAAATAAAATAACCTAAAGGAAGGGAATGATAAAACAGTGTGTTAATATCTTATTTTCTGGCATACCATTATAAATTCAGACTCTAACAATGTGAAAATTGTTCTTTGAAATAAGTATTTTTATAAAAACTTATATTGTAATTGTTTTGGGTGAACTTTTTTCGATTTAAAAAAAAATATTTCAGAAAGAAAAGGAAAAGAACAACAAAAAAACCTAGCAAATTTCTAGTGATATATAGACCAAAAAAATATTGCTGCTTCATTTTATGAATAAATACTATGATACTTTTCTGGAGTTCCAAACCCTTCTTTGATTAGGGAAATTTTTATTTAAACTTACAGAAATAATCATATTCATCTATATAAATGATACTGTAGTCATAATTTCCTATATTATAAATTTGTCTTTAGTGTGTTTCTAAAATGGAAATAGTAAATACACTTATGCTTTGAATAACTGTCAGGGTTTACCAGACATTTCAAAGAGATTTTTTTTCCTTGCTTGTTGATGGACTTTTATTTTATTTATTTATTTATATGCATGCTGAGAATCAGACCCAGTACCTCACACGTGCTAGGCAGTAAGCAGTGAATTTGATAGTTAATATTGGTATTCTAGCATTATCTTTTACATTTTTTTTTAACAATTTGCAGTGAAATTCACATAGCATATAATGAACCATTTAAAATGTACAGTTTAATGGCATTTATACTAGTTGTGTTATTGTGAAACCATCCTTTCTTATTTCATGATATTTTTATTATAATATCTCATACCCATTAAGGAATTGATCCCCATTACCATTTAACCCTCAATCTCCTAACAACCTCTAATTTTTCAGTCTGTGGATTTGCTTATTCATGATAGACCACCCTTTTGAAACCATTTATTATGTGTCTGACTTCTTTGACATGGTATAATGTTTTGGGGGTTCATCCAAGTTGTCGATGAATCAGTATTTCATTCCTTTTTAAGAATGAATAAGATTTCATTGTATGTATATACCACATTTATTTATCTTGATATATCTTTTGGCTATTGTGAATAACGCTGCTATGAAACACTTGTGTGCAAATTTCTGTGTGGACATGTTTTTATTTTTCTTGGGTATATACCTGGGTGTGGGATTATTGGGTCATATGGTAATTGTGTTTAATTTCTTGAGGAACCACCCAATTGTTCTGAACAGTGGCTTCACCATTTTACATATATCACCAGCAGTGTACAGAGTTCTTACTGTTCCACATCCTCACCAATACTTGTTGTTTTTTTTTGTTTTTATTTTTTAAAAAATGGCCGTTCTTATAGGTATGAAGTAGTACGTTATTATGGTTTTTAACTTGCGTTACCTTAATGACCAGTGAAATTGAACATTTTCTTGTGTGTTTTGGACATTTGCATATCTTTGAAGAAATGTCTTCTCATGTTCATTGCTCATTTAAAAAAAACTTTATTTTGTAGTTGTAGATAGCATGCCTTTATTTTATTTATATATATGTGGTGCTAAGGATCCAACCTAGTGCCTCACATGTGCTAGGCAAGTGTGAGCTTCAGCCCTAGCCCCTCATTGACTGTTTTAAAAATCTTCATTATTTTTTTCTTTTCCACTAGCCTTTAAGTTTTTCTTGTCCACTTGGAGAATTATGAGTCAGTTTACTCAACATGTATGCATAGCTGCTTTTAGAACCACACAATGTATGTAGAGACATAAATCTACAAGTGTACATATTCATATTCATAAGTATTATATATGTATATATACAATTCCAAGTACAAAAGTAGTAGACTGAAAGTTGGACACCTTGATGTTAAGTAACTGGTAAATGATAAAATAATTTTCATTTTTTTAAGTATTACATAAATTGGAAGGTAAGTTTAGATAGATGTGTATCTTTAGGATCCATGTGTTCTGTGTTTTCAATTTTCTTGTCCCCCTAATAACTTCGACATATAAGAAAGAACTTAGGCTTTAGCCCCCCTGTACCGGAAGTTGCCCAGTGTGGCCTTAAACTTGGGACTGTTAACGGTTGATTCTCTCGCCTCATCCTGAGAAGTTGGAATTACAGGTGTGTACTACTGTGCCCTTCTCATGTGTTGTGTACTACTGTGCCCTTCTCATGTGTTGTTAAACAAAAATATTTCGTGAGTTTTGTTGATTTCCCCTCCCTTTTAACTAAAAAATTCAACTGATACACAAAACCATACAAATTTTATACATATTTAAGATGTAATATATGATGTTTCAATATGTATATATTGTATAATGTTTAAGTCAAGGTAAATATCTTATTCTGCAAATGTTTATCATTTCTTCAGAGTGAAAACATTCAAAATCCTTCTTACAGTTTTTTGAGATACTGTACATTATTATAATCTATAGTCATCTTATTGATGACTATAGCACTAGTCAATAGCACTCCAGAACTACTTTTATCTAACTACTACCCATTGATTCCCCCCACTACCCCCAACATTTACCTAGTTCTGGGAACAACTTTTTTTGCTTCAACATATGAGTGAGGTTATGTGGTACTTATATTTTTGTGCCTGACTTATTTCACTTAACATAATGATCTTCAGTTCTCTTCGTGTTGTTGTAAGTAACAGGTTTTCATCTTTATTATGGTGGAACAGCACTCTATTGTGTGTGTATACCATATTTTCCTTTTTAAAAAAATTTTTTTTAGATGTTGATAGACCTTTATTTTATTCATTTATTTTTATGTGGTGCTGAGAATCAAACCCAGTGCTTCACACATGCTAGGCAAGCGCTCTACCACTGAGCTACAACTCCAGCCCCCCATATTTTCTTTTTTTGTTCATCCATCAATGGACGATGGATATTTAGGTTTCTATTTCTTGATTATTATGAATAGGTCTGTAGTAAACATGGGAGTTCAGATGTCTCTCTGATGTACTGATTCTATTTCCTTTGGATATATATACCCAGAAGTGGGATTGCTGCATCATATTGTAGTTCTATTTTTGAATTTTTGAGGAACCTCCATACTGTTTTCCATAATGACTTGTACATTCCTCCAGTAGTTCTCTTTTTTTCACAAATTCATCAGCAATGGTTATCTTTTGCTTTCTTGATGATAGCCATTCTTACTGGATTCAAGTGATCATCTCATTTTGGTTTTTATTTGCATTTCTCTGATTATTAGTGATGTTGAGCATTTTGTACCTGTTGGTTATTTACATGTCTTCTTTGAGTAATATCTGTTTAAGTCTGTTGCCCATTTTTATCAGTTTTTTTCTGCTGAGGTTTTTGAGTTTCTTATGTATTCTTTTTTTTCTTTTTTGCAGTGCTGGGGATTGAACCCAGGGCCTTGTGCTTACGAGGCAAGCATGCTGCCAACTGAGCTATATCCCCAGCCTCTTTAGGATTTTTTTTTTTCTTATGTATTCTTGATGTTAACACTTTGTCAGATGTATCGATTGCAAATATTTTCTCCCATTCCATAGATTGTCTCTTGACTCTTGTTTTTCTTGTTGTACAGAACTTTTTAGTTTGTAATATCCTATTTGACTTTTTTTTCTATTGTTTTCTGTGCTTTTAGAATCTTGTCCAAAAAAAGCCTTGCCCATGCCAGTTTCCTGAAGCATTTCCCGTTTTCTTCTTGTAGTTCCTTAGGTTTTGGTCTTTAATCTATTTAAGTCTTTAATGTATTGAATTGTTTTTTGTAACTGGTGAAGAGCTAGGTGTCTCACTTTATTTTTCTGCATGTAACTATCTAATTTTCCCACACCGTTTATTGAAAAGACTCCCTTTTCTTAAGTGTGTATACTTAGCACCTTTGTTGAAAATCAGTTGGACATTGATATGCGGGTGTCCTTCTAGGCTCATTTACTCTGTTTCATTGGTCAAGGGTCTGTTTTTATGCCACCTTAGAAATACTGAACAATCTTTCAGTCTGTGAACCTGGGATGTCTTTCCATTTATTTAGTTTCTAATTTCTTTCAGCAGTGTTTTGTACCTTTCAGTTTATAAATCTTTCACCCCCTTAGTTAAGTTTGTTTTTAGGTACTTTTAATTTTTGGATGGTATCATAAGTGGAATTGTTTTCTTAATTTCCTTTTTCAGTTCGTTATTGTATGTTGTGTATAGAATCACAACTGACGTTTGTGTATTGACTTTGTACCTTGCTACTTTGCTCCATTCATTTATTATTATTGGCTTAGTAGTTTTGTGTGTGTGTGTGTGTGTGTGTGTGTGTGTGTATTCTTTGGGATAACCTGTAGATAGTGTCATGTCATATTCTAATAGAGATAGTTATAATTCTTTCCAATATGTCTTTAAATTTTTTTTTTTCTTGCCCAATTGCTCTGGCTAGGACTTCTGTCTAGTCCAGTATGATGTTGAATAGCATTATTGAAAGTGGGCATCCCTGTTTTGTTCCTGATCTTGGAAGGAAAGCTATTGACCATTGAGTATGATAACTTTTGGGATTTTCATAAATGCCGGTTATGTTATAGGTCTCCTCTATTCCTCGTTTTCTGAGTATATGTGATTTTGTTTTATTTTGAATCAAGAGGTGTTGAACTTAATTTTTTTTGTGTGTGTGGATGCCTATTGATGATCATGTGAAAATTCTCCCTTCATTCTATTAACATGTAGTCATTGATATTTTTATAGTGAACCATTCTTGGATTTCTGGGATTTTCCCATTTGTCATGGTATTTATTCTTTAATGTACTACCATGTTCTGTTTGCTTATATTTTGTTGAGGGTTTTTGCTTCCACATTTGAAGGATATCAAAGAATTTCAAGGAATTTTTTTTTTTTTTTTTGGTTTTCATATTAGCATTATGTTCCTGGCATAAAATGTGTTAGGAATGTTAGGAAATATTATTTCATTTTCTATCTTTTTTTTTGTAATATTTAGTACAGTTCAGTGAAACTCTTTGATCTTTGACTCTTTCTCTCTTTTTTTTGGTGTGTGTGTGCGCGCGCGCAGGGAGTTGCAGATGGCAGTGGTGGTAAGTTTTTGATAATCCAAAGAATAATTCATTTCCTTTTTATAGGTCTGTTGAGATTTTCTTCAGTTAGTTTTGGTAATTTCTGTTTCTATTTTTTTTAAATTATCATCTAAATGATCTAATTTGTTGGTGTACAGTTGTTCATGGTTTTCTCTTATATTTTACTCTTCCCACTTTCTGATCTTAGTTATTTGCATCTGCTACACTTTTTTCTTAAGTCTAGCTAAAAGGTTTGCTAATTTTGTTGATCTTTTACAAAATCAACTCGATTTTATTGACTGTTGTTTTTTCCATATATATTTTTTTATCTCCAGTCTAGTCTTTATTATTTCCTTTTATCGCTACCTTTGGGTTTAGTTTGCTCTTCTTCTAGTGTGATAAGTTGTAAAGTTAAGTGTTTGAGGTTCTCCTCCTGCTTCTGTCCATTTCCTCATCCCCACCCCCTGTTTTTCTTCCTCCTCCCTTTTGTGGTGCTAGGGATCAAACTTGGGACCTCATGCATTCTGTGCAAGTGCTCTTCCACTGGGCTACATCAGACAATTTCTCTTATTTTGTTATATCACTTTTACAGCTCTAAATCTACCTCTGAACACAGCTTTTGTTGAATCCCATATATTTGGAATTTTGTGATATCATTGTCATTAACCTCAAGTTGTTCTAACTTCCCTTGCTTTGACCCATTGCTAGTTTAAGGTTGGTTTATCTCGTAAAATTTTCAGTTTTCCTTCCCTTGTTGATTTTTAGGTTGATTGTATTGTGATTGGAGAACATACATTGTAGAGTCTAGTGGTTTAAATTTATCTGAGTGTTGTTGCCTAAGGAATGGTTTATCCTGGGTGATGTGCCCTCCCCATGTGTTCTTGAGAAAAATGTGTATTTTGTGGCTGTTGGGTAAGAGTGTTCTAGATATGTCTGTTAGGTCTAATTGGTTGATAGTGTTGTTCAGGTTCCCTGTTCTTTATCATTCTTCTATTTAGATTATTTAGCCATTTTTGAAAGGGGAGTTTTGAAGTGTCTAAATGTTGAATTGCCTATTTCTCTTTGTGGTTCTGTCAGTGTTTGCATGTCAGTTTTGGGGCTCTATTATTTAGTGTGTAATTAATTGCTTATAATCATTATATCTTTTAAATGAATTAACCCTTTTTTGTTTTCTCTACTTTTTCTCTTTGTTTCCCCTGGTTCTAGGGATTACACTGAGAGATTTCTCCACTACTGAGCTATGTCCTCAGTCTTTTCTCTTTTTGAGACAGTCTTGCTAAATTTGCTCAGGCTCACCTTGAACTTCCAATCCTGCCTCAGCCTCTCTAGCAGAAGGGATTAAATCACAGGTGGACATTACCTTACCCAGATTGTCTGCTGTTAATACTGCTACCATAGGTCTTTTTGTTAGTTAGTACTTACATGATGTGTATCTTTTCCCATCCTTTCATTTTGAAGCTATTTGTATTTGATTCTATTGTGAATCTCTTGTAAACATCATTAAAAAAAAAACCCGTTCTGCTCTTTTTTTTGAGAGAGAGAGAGAGAGAGAGAGAGAGAGAGAGAGAAAGACAGGGTCTTCCTGAGTTGCTGAGGGTCTCATTAAAATATTGAGGCCAGTCTTAAATTTGTGATTCTTCTGCCTCAGTCTACAAATTACTGGGATTCCAGGCTAATCTTTGTCTTTTAATTGATGGGTTCAAGTTATTTTCATTTAAAGTTTTTGCTGATAAGGAAGAACCCCTTACTTTTCTATTTGTGTGTGATCACTCATCTGTTCTCTGTGATTAGCCAGTGACCAGTCAGATCCTTGAGTGTGTGGATCTATTAAAATGACAAAAGGGTTTTGTTTTAAATTTCTTTGACAGATACTGCCCAATAAGCCACTTTGGCCCACTGGGGTTGAAATAGTGGTTAGTTTCTGTGCAGATGTATAGGTTCCTCAGTGATTCACCTGGCAGATCAAAACACACAACCCAGATTTTGGATAGAGTATTTATTCCCTATGTTGACGCTAGTAAGCTATACCGGAAATGTGGGCTGCTGTTGCCATACATGCCTGCTACATAGCTGCACCCTCAGGATACTTACAACTATATAAAATATAATATTTCATCAGAAATATTTAACCAGTGTCTTTACCAAGGCCTCCTGTGGACATTGCAAGTGGTCATCTAGTCTCCAGAGTTCTGGAATACAGCAGTAATACCCATTTGTCTCTGGAGGATATATTCCAATACTGCAGTGAATGCCTGAACCTGAGGATAGTATTGAGCCCTATTTATACACTATATTTTTTTCCTATTCATGCATATGATAAATTTTATTTTATAAAATAGTACCATAAGAGATCAACCACAATAACAATATCAGAATAGAGCAATAAGGACTGAGGTTGTAGATTAGTTGTAGAGTCCTTGCTTAGCATGGGTGAAGCTGTGGTATAATCCTCACCAATGCAAAAAATAAAAAACAAACATACCCCAAAAAAGGTACGATTATAAAAATATGCTGTAATAAAAGTTAAGTGATTGTGGTATCTCTCTCTCCTGTTAAGTGTATTTTTACCTTTTCACTTAAAGCATTCTGTGACTGGCTTCTCTTTAGCATATCTGAATTACCTGCACACTACTTATAATATTCAGTTGACTGCCTGGTAGGCTAGCTCAACGTGGCAAGTCTGCAGCTGCTAGTGCAGTGTTCTGTCTGCATGGACCCAACTCTTAGCCCATCATGGCAGGCAGCAGGCAGGAGCTAGGTTTGCCCTGCAGTCTGGCCCTCGCCTAGGGCCTCAGGCTGCCTATGGACCTCATGGGGCTCCCTCCTG
>JAJEJO010000660.1:365825-402894 GCA_020662805.1 Glaucomys volans
GGGGGGGCGGGGGGCGGGGGGAGGAGATGCAGCTACTCTAGCCAGCCATTAGTCCTTTGGTCAGCCTGTGCCCTGATCCCTAGCCCCCGAATTTTAACTACCCAGCAATTGGCCCAATCATCGGTAGCCCACAAAATTCCATGACTTGAGACATTCCCCCCACCATATTCTCTCATTCTCTCTCTCATATTCTCTCTCTCATATTCTCTCTTCCTCTCCCTCCCCCCTCTTCATATTCTCTCTCTCCCTCCCTCTCTGCTTCCCTCTCTCCCCCCCTCCCCTGTCTCTCCCTCTCTCTCCCCCCTCCCTACCCCGTTTCTGTCTCCCCCCCATCCCCACCCCCATCTCCATCTTGGTCCTCTGCTTAATAAAATCTCTTGCATGAGTTCCCACATCCAGAGTGGGTTTTCTGGGCGTTTTTTCACTCTTCACTACTCTTGTTCTTTAAGGCTATAAAAGAATTATTTGATCACAAGCACTGCAACACCATGCAGTCAATCTCATAATTTTGGGTTTTTTTCTTTTTTCTTTTTTCTTGGTACTAGAGATTTAACCCAGGGGTGCTTAAGCACTGAGCCACATCCCCAGCCCTTTTAAAAATATTTAGACAGGGTCTCACTGAGATGCTTTAAGACCTCATCAAGTTGCTGAAGCTTGCTTTGAACTCAAGATTCTCCTGCCTCATCCTCCTGAGCCACTGGGATTACACGTGTGCCAGCTTGATCTCATAATTGAGATGATTGCTAAGTGACTAATTGCCAGGTAGTACTTACAGCATGGGTATGCTGGACAAAAGGATGTTCACATCCTAAGTGAAATGGAATGGGACTGGGCCGGATTGGATCACTCTATTAAAGTGTGGTGCAGTTTTGAAATGTTAATTTTTTGTTTCAGGAATTTTCCATTCGAATAATTTTGGACTGCAGTTGACTATGAGGGTAACTGAAATTGTGAAAAGCAAAACCTTGGATAAGAGGAGACCTACTCTAGTTGGTACTGATAGCTCTTGCCAGGTCAATAATTATTTCAGTGGAGGGACTTTTTCTCTGCTGTCTTCCACAGTATCACCTCAGCCTTTATTTTTATATGTTGTTATTTCATATAAACAATTTCCTAGTCTAAAATCTGAATGAATCTGAAAATTAAAGTGAATTTTAAGTTCAGTTATAAGTGAATTTGTAAATTATATTTGTGGATTTAATTTAGTAATTTAATCTTGATCAGTATTTATTGGAAATAATTTTGACAAGTAGTGATTTTTATTTCAGAAAATATAAAAGAATAAACTTTACCTTGGACTTAGTTGAATTTGACTTGCACATTGTTATGAGGGAGGGCAGAAAAATAGTGCCTCATAATTTTACGATTTAAAAGACTTCATTTGAAGAGTGAGTGATTGAAAAAAGGGATTTATAAAATGATTCAGAAGTAATCACTATCTTTTATCGAGTGATTGCTGTATTCTAAGAACACTGAAAGATGCATTTGATGGTCTATTTTAATCCTCAGAGCATTCCTATAAGATAGGTATTATCTTCATTTTTTCAGTTGAGAAAATTGATGCTCAGAGAGGGTAAGTATATTTATATTCAGGGAACATACCAGCTGTTAAACAGCAGAGATTTGGTCCTTCTGGCTCTTTTTACTTTACTGTGATACTTTTGATTATAAGATATAGATACTTATAGGTTATATTGGAAAAGGATAGAATAAACACTACTTATTCTGTACATACTATTTTTCTATGATGAAGTAATGGATAGTGATGTTTTTCATTGAAGTAGAGGTTCTTTCTTAATAGGATTTTTATATTTATCTATGTGCAAATTGACTTTTAAGGATAGAATGGTGGTGGTGGTGTGTCAGTGACAGGGTAAATTTTAATCAGGAATCAAGTTCATGGATTAAAAACCAGTTTGTATAAAATGTTTTTAATATAATGTCTTCTGGATGTATTGGATTTTTTTGATATTTAAAAAAGACTAAAGTTTGCAGAAGATGCACTAAATCAGAGTAGGGATTTTTATGTCTGTTTCAAATAGTTGTGATAGTGCATTTATGTCTTTTGAATTGTATAGCTGTAAGGATCTTTTGAATTAATTTCGTCATGTGAGTTTATTTAACATGAGAAAATTGAATGAGTTTGAAAGGTTAAGAGTACTTCTAATTATTTGGTATGTTGAGATTAGAAACCTGGTTTAGTGATCCTTTTTCTTTAAGTCTTAGTGTTTTATTGCTCAAGATCAGGAATACAGAATAGCATGAGCATCAAGAAATTATTATTTTTTATAAATACCTACCTAGGCAAAGCTATCAACATAAAAAAGAAACAATTTGAGAAGTATACCAAAATGAGGAGCTTTAAGGACTGTTACATGGTAGATGTGTAGAAGAACATAACATAGGCAAAGAAAGGGAAGAATAAATGTCTTTCCAGCATTCAGGCAGTTTGAATATTCTAAAATAAACAAGCATTTGCAGGCAAGAGGAAGAATGAAAGGTTGTAACTTTGTAACAGGTATAGGATTTTGAAAATAGTCCTGTAGATGTGATGTGGCTGTTTGGGAATGTCATTATTTTTTAGGCTTTATCAAACCTACTTGCAGTTAATTTCTTACTGGTTCCTCTGAAGATATTTTTCTTTTAGAAAAACCAGGCATATAGAGACTTAAAGATGACAATGAATCAAAAGCCGTAGTGTCATTTTGTTAATTTTAATTTAGAGGTTGTCAGTCTAGTGATTGGGGTTGTGTTATATTTGTCATCAAAGAAGGTTTTCCCAGATAACATATATTTATTTATGTCTCTCTCTGGTAAACCAGAATGTTTTTATGTAGCGTTAGAGTATAAAGGAGGATATTGTATTTTGGAAAAAACTGCCCAGGTGCTTATTCTGCATTAGCTGCCTTCTTATATTCCCTCCAAAAAGGGATTAAAAAGGTGGGGAGGTGTCAAACTAAAATCTGTCAGAGATGAGAAAATAATTTAATAGGATTTAGGTAACCAAGAGAATAGCTTCAAAATAAAGGCAAGTTGAAATAAGTTAACTTAAAACTGAAATTTAGGGACTGGGAGTAGAGTTCATTGGTAAAATGCTTGCCTGGCATGCACAAGGCCCTGCAACACACACAAAGGGGGCAGGTGATTGTGGTTTATATTGAAAGATTAGAAAGTTCTTTTGAGGCATTTTGCTGTAAACATGAGCAAAGAAATAGGATGGTATTTAGAGTAGAAGATGAGCTCAAGGGAAGGTTTTTAAAAGATATTGAAAATATGTTTCTGTGCTGATGTGAATGATGCAGTGTAATGAAAATTGAAAGGAAAAGTTTGAGGAATTGTGGCAATACTGTCTGACAAAGTAATTGGAGGAGAGTTGAAGCATGTAATAGGCACTAGTGAGTTGGTCAGTGTGGGGTTTTAAGTTTGTGGAAAGTTTTTAGATGTTTTTCAGTTTTCTCAAAAATAGGAACTGAATAAAAATAGGTGCAGATTTGTTGGAGGATTGAAGAGATTAAGTGAGGGTGAAATGATTGTTTAGGGTAGTGAAAAGTAGATGCTAATTTTTTTTCAGAAATATATAAAATAGAATGTGAGAATTCCCCTTCATTTTTTCCCCTTCCTTCCTAGAAAGTAATTACTATTAATGGATTCCTCTGTATCTGTTTTTTTAAATCTACTTACAAACATACGCATGTGGATGATTAAAAAATGAGATATAATTGGACTTTGTAGTGGGTTAAATAATGACTCCCAAAAGATAAGTCGACGTTTTTGTTGGTGAAACCTGTGAATGTGACTTTGGACTGTCTACTCAGACTTTGAAGTCTTAATTCAGTAACAAGTTTCCTTAGAAGAGAAGACATGTAGAAAAACAGGCTATAGGAAGACCCAAAAAGGAACAGACCCAGTGAAAGATGCAAGCAGAGATTGAAGGTATGCAAACCACAAACCAGGGACCTTCTAGAGCCACCAGACACTGGAAAGAGGCAGAGTTTTTTGTTGTTGTTGTTTGTTTTGTTTTTTGACAGAGGGAAACCCTGCTGACACCTCGAGTTTGGACTTACAGGTCTATAGGGCTGTGAGAATACATTTTTATTATTTTAAGGCACCAAATTTGTGGCAGTTTGTCACAGTGATCCAAGAAAATGAATACAGGCTCATAATAATATGAAATTGCTAAACTCAACAAAATATTGGTATTTTATGATCATTAGGAAACCAATTTTGTCATCAACTGCAGTTCTGACCCCTTAAAATCATGGTTTCTAAATAAAACTTCTCATACCATTCTTTTATGCTTCGATTTCTGATTTTCCTTGTATTTCAAACTCAGCTTTCTGTGTGTGGATTTAATACCTGAATGATTACTTTTACCAGTTTACTCAACTTTTAGGAAATTGTATTTTGTATTTTCTTCAGAAAAATTGTGTTGTACTTTTCAATGTAAGTAGAAATGCAGCTGGGTGCATTGTCACATCTGTAATTCCAGCTACTCAGAAGCTAAGGCAGGAGGTCTGAGGCCAGCCTCAGACCCTGCTTCAAAATAAAAAAAAAAAAACAAAACAGAAAAGGGGACTGGGAATATATAACTCATTGGTAAAGCTCTTGCCTAGTATTCATGAGACCTTGGGTTCGACCCCCAGCACTGTAAAACAAAATAAAACAAAAAGAAAAATAAAACCCAAAAGGGCTGGGGATAGAGCTCAGTGGTAGAACAACCTTGAGTTCAGTTCCCAGTAAAAATACATATACACAAACACAAAGGCTACTTGCTAGAAATGTAAACCATGATGTGGGCTTTGCATAATAATCCTGCATCTTCTGAAAATCAAGGAAATCATTGTAATGTTCTTAATTATTGAAATTAAAGATATTCAGTGCATCTTATATTGTTTTAAATAAAAGATTAATAAAAGAAAAAATACTTTTTGCTCCTTTATAGATACAATAGAAAATTTTGTTTGTGAATTAAATTGCAACTTAATTTTCATTCTGAAATTAATGAATTAACTTCATTGAGAAACTCTAATATAAACTATCTCTCCTGACACTGAGGATTTGATTAACATTAATTTCTTTTCAATAATTCTTATACTCTTAGGATAGACTATTGTCTCCTGTTTTCACAGGTCTGTGAAAGGCAGCCCAGATTTGGTATGTTTTATCTGAAGTTACTCTTCAAATGTAGAGTAAATTTAATTTGAAATGTAAATTGTATTAAATTTTGTTCAAGTCTTGAAATTTTTTTTTTTTTAAATTTTTCTTTTTCCTTAGGTTTGGCTAGAGGAAATAGGGTTAAAAAAGGACATTGCCATAGAATTAAAAAAGGGAAAAACTGCTTTGGAGGTGGTCCATAATATGGGAAGTCAACAGTATTTAGAAAAGAAAGTGTATGAGTTAGCTTTAAAATTTCTTGTCTTGTTGGGTGTGAACATAGTTATGGAGACTGAAAAACACTGAAGGAAGTGAAGATCATCAGGTCACTATCGTAAACAGATGCGAAAATGCAGATAGGAACATTCTTTGATTATGGATAAACAATTAGAATGAAGAATACTTAAGTATTTGAATAAAGTAGTAGTCTCAGCAAAGGTATTATTTTCCTTTAAAATCAAGTAGGCTAGTGAGACATTAAAGAAAGACATTTATAACAAAGCAAAAGATGGGTTAATCTTTCCATTAAGACAACTGGTAGGCAAATCTGATGACTATAAAACCTATAAGCCACCAGTATACAAACATTTAAATGTTTTCCAAACTGTTCAGATATGAAATGTAGACAAAATAGCAAACAGTTTCTTAATTCTTCACTGTAAAACAGGTGTGATTGAATTGCTACAGAAGCCCAGGAATAAAGATTTTTGCTAAAGAGTCTCTGTGGGAATAGCATCTTGGCCAACATTTGTTATTCTCAAGCCTTCTAAAGCAGTTCTGCACAACAGATTTTTAAAAAGAAGAACCCCTGCCAGGCACAATGCTGCATGCCTACAATCCCAGCAGCTCAGGAGGTGAGGCAGGAGGATTACAAGTTCAGAGCCAGCCTCAACAATTTAAGTTACTCGATAAGCAACTTAGCGAGACCCTGTTTCAAAATTAAAAATAAAGAGGGCTAGGGATATGACTTAGTGGTTAAGCACTCCTGTTACCAAAAAAAGAAAAGAACCCCAATTTTATAGGAAACTGCAGTCCTTGAAACAATGGGGTTCCCATGCTTTGTATATACAAAATAAAATCTTCCTGCCTCAGCCTTCTGAGCCACTGGAATTACAAGCATGCACTGCACTCGGCTCCTTAGCTCTTGATTTTATTCTTGAGAATGGTCTTGTTAAGTTGCAAAGACTGGCCTCAAACTTGAATTTCTCTTGCCCCAGCCTTCCGAGTAGCTGGGATTACAAGCGTGCACCATTTGACAGGTGCATCAGTAGCCATCAACAGAAAGAAAATGTGGAAAAGTTTTAACAATATCTTCATGCTCTTTGTGGCCGACCCTTCCCCAGTCAGGTCCTGGCATCCACTGATCTTTTTCTTACCCTGTAGTTCTTTTATAAAATATCTCATAAATTGAATCATCCACTGTATACCTTTTGAATCTGGTTTCTTTGAGCATTGCACAGATTATTCACTAAGCATGTGTTGTTGTGTTTATTAATACTTCATTTCTTTTTGAACTTTTTTTTTTTTTTTTTTTTTTTTTTAGTTTGTGGTGATGGGAATCAAATTTGGGACCTTGAACATGGTAGGTAAGCTACCAATAGGCTACATCCCCAGCTCCATTCTTCTTTTATTTTTTTGTTTCTAATTAAAAAAAATATTAGTTGCAGATGGACACAATACCTTTTTAAAATTAATTTGTTTTTATGTGGTGCTGAGGTTTTATGTGGTGCCTCCTGTGTTAGGTAAGTGTTTTATCACTGAGCTACAACTCAGCCCCTATGTTTTTAATTTTTGAAGAGAAAGTTTAGGTTCTCAGCAAAATTGGGCAAAGTATCCTTCCTCCCACATGCACAGCCTCTCCAGTATTAACTAAGTGACACACTGTTACAGTTGATGAATCTAAAATGACACCTCTTTATCGTGGAAAGTCCATAGTTTATCTTAGGGTTCTCTCTTGGTGGTATATATTCCATGCATTTTGACAAATATATACCTTGAATCCACCATTATAGGATTATGGACAGTAGTTTTGCTGCCTTAAAAATCCTCTGTGGGAGCCGGGCGCGGTGGCGCACGCCTGTAATCCCAGCACTTGGGAGGCTGAGGCAGGAGGATCTCGAGTTCAAAGCCAGCCTCAGCAACTTAGCGAGGCCCTGAGCCACTCAGTGAGACCCTGTCTCTAAATAAAATACAAAATAGGGCTGGGGATGTGGCTCAGTGGTGGAGTGCCCCTGGGTTCAATCCCCAGTACCAAAAAAAAAAAAAAAAAAAATCCTCTGTGGGGTCTTCAGTTGTAGCTCTGTGGTAGAGTGCTTGCCAGCCTGTATGAGGCACTGGGTTCAATCCTCAGCACCACATAAAAATCATAAATAAAGGTATTGTGTCCATGTACAACAAAAAAAAATTAAAAATCCTCTGTGTTCTGCATATTCATCCTTCATGCACCACCCCCATCCCTTAGTAATAACTGATCTATTCATTGTTTTAAAGTGTTTTCTTTTTGAGAATGTCAGTCAGTTGGAATCATATGATATATATAGATTTTTCACATTGGCTCCTTTCATTTAGCAGTATACATTTAAGGTTCCTTATGTCTTTTTTGACTTATAGCTGATTTATTTTTAGCACTGGAAAATACTCTGTTGTCTGGGTATGTCACTATTTTTCTATTCACTTGATCCTGGAACAAGAAACAAGTTTTGATAATTATGAGTAAAGCTGCTACAAATTGTATAGGGTTTTTGTGGATGAAAGTTTTTAACTTCTTTTGGGTATATTCCAAAGAGTGCAGCAGTTGGATTTTATAAGAATTTGTTTAGTTTTGTAAGAAAAATGCCAACTGGGTGAGGTGTCTTCTCGTCTTTTTGCCCATTTAAAAAATTTGGGTTCATTTTTTCTTGTTGGGTTTAAAATTATGTTTTGGATAGCAGCCCTTTATTATATATGTCATTTGCAGTTATTTCTCCTAGTCTGGGTCTTGACTTCTCATTCTCTTGACACTTGTCTTTTGAAAAGCAGAAGTTTTTAACTTAATATCCAACTTGGTTTGCCACAGATTGTGCCTCATATATTGTTGTATCTAAAAAGTCATATCCAAACCCAACATACCTAGATTTTTCCTGTTATTGTCTATTTTATATTTTGCCTTTTATATTTAGATCTTTAATACATTTTGATTTATTTGTTTGAAGAACATACGGTTTGTGTCTAGACCTTTTTTTTTCTTTTTCTTTTTTTTGCATGTGGAGTCTAGTTTTGCCAGCACTATTTTTTTTTTTTTTTGCGGTGCTGGGGATTTGAACCTAGGGCCTTATGCTTGCGATGCAAGCACTCTACCAACTGAGCTATATCCCCAGCCAGCACTATTTCTTGAAAAGACTTTTCATTGAGTTTACCTCTATGTCAAATATCAGTTCTGTGTTCTGTTTCTAGATCTGTTCTGTTCTGTTGAACTGTTTGTCTATGTGTCCCCGCCCCCCCATACTAGGGATTGAACTCAGGGGCACTCCACCACTGAGGCACATCCCCAGCCCTATTTTGTATTTTATTTAGAGACAGGACCTTACTTGCTTAGGGCCTCGCCAAATTGCTGAGGCTGGCTGAAGCTGGCTGAGGCTGGCTTTGAACTTGTGATCCTCCTGCCTCAGCCTCCCGAGCTGCTGGGATTACAGGCTTGCACCAACTGCACCCTGCTATTTTATTTTATTTTATTTTATTTTTAAATTTTTTAACCAATACACACTATTTCAATCACTAGAAGTTTACATAAGACTTGAAGTTGGTGGTATTAGTTTTCTGACTTGGTCTACTCCTTCAGTATTGTGTTGACTGGGTCTTTGGCCTCTCCATATAAACCAAAATCTGTCCGTATTGACAAAATAATTTGCTGAAATTTTGTTTGGGCTTGTGTTGAATCTGTAGATCAAGTCAGGAAGAATGGATATCTTTGATAATATTGAGTTTTCCTCTCCTTGAATAAGGAACACTTCTCCAGTTATTTGATTTCTTTCATCAGAATTTTGTCATTTTCCTCATGTAGATCTTGTGCTTGTTTTGTTAGATTTATACCTAAGTATTTTATGTGTGGCTTTTATTACCATTCTCCAGAGGAACAGAAAAAAAGCACATAAATACAGAATTATAAAAGGAGATTGGCTTATGTAATCAAAGTCTGAATAGTCCCACAGTGGCGCCTTCAGGCTAGAGAGTGGGGAAAGCCAGTATCTGCTCAATCTAAGAAGCTGGAAGCCTCAGAATAGTAGGAGCTAAGCTAATACAGCTTCTGTTCAAGACTGACGGCCTAGAATCCCCCTGGAGAGTTGCTTGTGTAACTGTGTGTTCAGAGGATGAAGACTTGGGAGATTGATGTTCATGGGCCATGGCAGCAGCAAAAAGTGAACCTATAGGACTTCTGTGTTGAATAGAACCAATGAGAGTCGACATCTTTGCTTTCTTCCAGATTTCAGAGGAAAAAGTTGAGTGTTGTATGAGCATGAGTTCCTTTCTTATGCTTTTTGTTCCACCTATTGGATGGCACACACCCACTATCAAGGTGGGTCTGCCTTACTTGGTTTGCTGACCTGCATGCCAGTCATCTCTGGAAATACCCTCACAGACACACCTAGAAGTGTGCTTTACCAGTTTTCTAGGCATCTCTCAATCTAGGCAGGTTGACAACCAAGATTAACATCACAGGTAATGTAAATGGTACTAGATTTTAAATTTCAGATTTCATTTGTTCATTGTTGGTATATAGGAAAGTATTTATTTATTTATTTATTTATTAATTAATTACCAGGGATTGAACTCAGGGACACTCGGCCACTGAGCCACATCCCCAGCCCTATTTTTGTTTAGAGACAGGGTCTCACTGAGTTACTTAGGGCCTCGCTAAGTTGCTGAGGCTGGCTTTGAACTCGCGATCCTCCTGACTCAGCCTCCCACGTCGCTTGGATTACAGGCGTGCGCCACCACGCCCGGCAGCATTTATTTTTGTATATTAATTTTGCATCTGTCACTTCTTGTTTCAGGAAATTCTTTTTGGCTCTTTTGAATTTTTGTCATACACAATTGTATTATCTGGAAACAGTTTGATATTTTTTCCCTTCCCCCTCTGGGTACCTTTTATTTCTTTTTCTTGTCTTAGCATTAACCAATCTATTACATTGTTGAAAAGGAGTAGTGAGAGGGAACATTTTTGCTTTATTCCTGATTTTAGTGGGAAAACTACTGTTTTCTTACTATTATGATACTTGCTCTAGTTTTTAAAACACTTTGTTATGGTACATATTACTTAAAAATTGCCATCTTAATCATGTTTACATGTACATTTCAATAGTGTTTAAGTATATTTAGTTTGTGGTATAGCCAATCTCTAGAACTGTCTTAAATCTTGCAAAACTATAACTGTGCTCTCATTAAACAACTCTCCGTTTTCCCCTCCACACAGCCCTTGGCAATCACCATTTTACTTTGCCTCCATGAATTTGATTAATCTTGGTGCCTTATATAAGTGGAATCATACAGTATTTGTCTATTTGTGATTGAATTACATAGTATAATATCCTCCAAGTTCATCTATGATGTAGCATGAGTCAGAATTCTATATTTCTAAGACTGAATAATAAATTCATTTTATGTACAACATAGTTGTTCATCATTTGTAAAGGGATACTTGGGTTGCTTCTACCTTTTGGCTCTTGTAAATAATGCCTCTCTCTTGGCTGCAGTGATGCTTCCCTATAGTCCCAGCTGCTCCAGGAGTTAGGCAGGAGGATTGCTTGAGTCCAGGAGTTCAGGGCCAGCCTAGGCAACCCAGTGAGACCATCTTAAAAAAAAAAAAAAAAAAAAAAAATTCTGTGGATGTGGTTGTACAAATATCTCTTTGAGATCATGCTTTCAGTTCTTTTGAATGTGTATGCAGAAGTGGAATTACTTCTTTCATCACCATTTGTAGTTTTCAGTATGTTTTGCTTTTTTGATTTTATTCCTGTTTAATGCTTTTTATGGTATTGTAAATATTTTTAATTTCCTTTTCAGGTCGTTCACATTTAGTGTGTAGAAATGCAGTTGACTTTTGTTTGATGATTTTGTATCCCACATTGTTGCTAAATTCATTTATTTTATTTTAAAAGTCTTTATTGTGTGTAGAAGCTTTAGTTTTCTCCATATAAGATCATGTCATTTGCATGGATAATTTTACTTCATTCTGATTTGGATGCCTTTTTTATTAGTGGGCTTCTTGTTACTACAAGATACCTGAGACAACCAATTTATAAAGAGAAAACATTTATTTAGCTCACTGTTTTAGAGGTTCAAAGTCATAGCACCTGCAATGGCTCAATTTTGCCATGGCTGGCAGGTGGTGGCACATTGTGGTGGAACTGAGTGTAGTAGCCAGCAGTTACTAGAGCCAGGAAGCAAAGAGATGAGGTAAGGTCAGGGTCCTGCAATTCCCTTCAACAGCATACTTCCACTGACCTAATGACCTCCACCAAGGATCTGCTTCTGATAGGTCCATCACCTTCCCATAGCACCTGCAGACCAAGGCTTTATTTACAGTAGACCCTTTGCACCAGCTCCCAAACTATCAAATATTTGATATTCAAACTATAGCACTTTTTATTTTCCTGTCTCATGGTCTGGCTAGGACTTCTGTGTTGAATAGAACCAATGAGAGCGGACGTCTTTTCTTTCTTCCAGATTTCAGAGGAAAAGCTTTTAGTATTTTACCATGTAGTATGCTGCTGTTATTTTTTTCATAGTGCCTTCATTATGTTGAAGAAATTTCCCTTTATTCCTTTTCTGAGGTTTTTTTTTTGGGGGGGGGGAGAATCATAATGGTATTGAATTTTGTCAAATGTTTTTTCTGTAGTGAAATATCATATGGTTTCCCTCTTCATTCTGTTAATATGATGTATTGCATTGATTGATTTTGTGTGTTGAACCATCCTTATATTGCAGAAATTCTATTTGGTTGTCATCGTTGTTATTATTTTTTCCTTTTCATTTGTTTGTTTGTTTTAGTGGTGCTAGGGATAGAACTTGGCTATGCTAGGCAAGTGCTGTACCATTGAGCTATATACCTTCTGTCATACAGTCTTTTAAATATGCTGTCAAATTCAGTTTGCTACTGCTTTGCTGAATCTTGAAACATTTTAAAAATTAAAATTTGCTTCTTAAAAAAATATAATGCCAATCTTAGTAAATGGCAAGGGCATGTGTTCATTTTGTAAGTGGAGAGTCTTTATAGCCTGACATTTTAATTCTTACAAGCTCATCTTATAAATGATTATGCCCAACTTAAAGGAGTTCTCCTAAGGGACAGGCAGATCTATATAATTGATGGGCATAATTTTAAATGCACATCCATATATTTATTTACTACTAGTTAAATTTTGTTGCATTTGGTTTTTAGTATTATTCTATGTAAGTGTAAATCAAATCATTCATTCTTGAAAAATGTTATGAACTGATGATGTATCTACTTAAGATTGAACAGTATTTGTCAGTTTACATGAAAACGTAAATGAGAGTTTATCTCATTCTTTTTGGTGTGGGGCTCAACTTTGCTTCCTACTGCATCAGAATTACCCTCTCCCTCTTGCTCCAGATTTTCATAAATAGTACTATCTGTTATTGTGTATTTTTCTTATATAATCTTTAATGTTTATTTGTATTCCTACTTAGATATGTAAGGGTTTTGTGATGATGATTATGAGGGATTGTTACACATATACTTTTTGCAACTTGCTTTTTTACAAATAGTATCTTAGAGGAAATTCCCCCATGTAAAATATAACTCTAATTCTTCGCATGGCTCTGTAATGAATGCCTCATGTTGTTATATAAAACTTGTTGAGCCATTTCTGTATTTATGAGAACATATTCCTTTTCTTATCCTTGGTCATCATAAATAATACTGCATCTTTGAATATGTGTCATTACTTCATGACACTTTTATTTCTGTGGAATAGATTTTCAGAAGTAGAATTTCTGGGTTTAAGAGTCATTACAGTTTTTTAGTCCTATAGATGTTGCCAAATTGATGTCCTCAAAAGTTGTCCACCTCCAACATGTGCTACATCCCTGTTAACAATAGGGTATAGCTTTTATAAAAGTTTACTAGGCCAATAAATGTAACATTTTATCTCATTGTTATTTTTAATTTAAATTAAATTAATGTTATTTTTAATTTGAATTTTCATGGGTGAAACACATTTGGTTTATTCTTTTGTGAAGTGTTGTTTGATATCCTTTGCCTGAATTTTATTCGAATTGTCTTTCAAACTATAAAAGCTCATTACATTGTAAAGACATTAACCATAGCCCAGCAGTGGTGGCACAAGCCTGTAATTCCAGTTATAAGGGAGGCTGATGTAGGAGTAAGATCACAAGTTCCAGGTCAGTCTGGGTAACTTAGTGAGATCCTTTCTCAAAATAAAATTTGCAAAAGGACTGGAGGTACACCTCAGTGATAGAGGGTTCCCCCAGATAAAATTGTTACCTATGTTACATATTTTCCCTTAATTTAAAACATTCATCTATAGCTTCTAATTTTGAGTTGTGAGAAGTGTTTTCCAGGCTTTCTTCATGCAGTATTTTTATTGCTTACAATTAACATTCATCTTGAGTTTATTTTTTTTTTTGTACATTGGATAACTGTAGGGTATCTTCTTTTTTCTAGAAGACTACCAGCATTAAAAAAAGAAATTCAATCCATTTCCCTCTGACTTGAGTGATCACATTATTTTATTTAAAAATTTCATATTTATAGAGATCTTTTTCTCAGTTTATTTTTTATTCATGTGTTCCTATATCAATACTATTGTGATAATCTATTATGTTCTGTTATTTGTAGCAGTTTCCAGCTTCTTATCTTTGACTTTTGTTAGCAGTTATTCCTATACATTAATTTAATCATTTTTCCCTTTATCAGAACCTCTTTGAATAATTAATAAATTACTATAGGGGATAGTTGACCCTTCTATGACACTACTACATATGATAGTGTTTATAACTTTTAATAAAATGTAGTTTCTTCAGGTAAGTGCCAGCTTATTAAATGTATTCCAAAGTCTTACATATGTTTTGTTGCTGTAGAGGATATTTTAGTTTCATTATTCTTTCTTATATTTTTTAACAGTCCATTTGGTCAGTTAAAACAAAATACCTTAGACTGAGTAAATTTATCAGCGACAGAATTTATTTAAGACTGGGAAGTACAAGATCAAGGCACTTGCAGATTCAGTGACTTGTGAGGACTTAGTCTCTAGGTGCTTTCTTGTTGTGTCCTTAGTTGGTAGAAGGAACAAGACAACTTATTTCACTTAAAGAAAAAAAAAAAGGGAGTAGTTCCTTTCATTAGGGCAGATCCCTTATGACTTAATTACATCTCAAAAGTCATTGGATATTAGATTCCAACATAAGAATTTGGGGGGGGGAGTGTCTACCACCATTCAGATCAAAGCAGTTATTGCTTTTCCTATACAAAATCTATTGATTGGGGGCGGGTATCAGGGATTGAATTCAGGGGCACTCAACCACTGAGCCACATCCCCAGCCCTATTTTGTATTTTATTTAGAGGACAGGGTCTCACTGAGTTGCTTGGTGCCTTGCCATTGCTGAGGCTGGCTTTAAACTAGCAATCCTCCTGTTTCAGCCTCCCAAGCTACTGGGATTATAGGCATGCACCACCGTGCCTGACCAAAACTGTGATTTTTGTATATTTCTCTTTTTTCCAGCTATCATCTGTTGAAAGGATAAACAATGTGATATATTTATGCAGTGGAATATTATTTAACCACAAAAAGGAATGATGCATTGATTCATGCCACAACATGGGTAAGCCTTTGCTAAGTGAGCCAGGTATAGTTGCATGTCTGTAATCTAGCTACCCCAGAGGTTGAGATAGAAGGATTCCAAGTTAGAGGCCAGGCTGGATAATTTAGCAAGATCCTGGCTCAAAAAAAAAAAGAGAGAGAGGCTGGGGATGTAGCTCAGTGTTTGAGTGTTTCTGGGTTCAGTCCCCAGGAAACCACTGCCCCTAACCAAACTGAGAAGCTAAACACAAAAGTTCATATAGTGTATGATTCTGTTTATAAGAAATGTATAGACTGGGCAAATTCAGAGCGATGGGAAGAAGAGGATGGAAAGTTAGTGCTGATGGCCGGGTGCGGTGGCGCACGCCTGTAATCCCAGCACTTGGGAGGCTGAGGCAGGAGGATTGCGAGTTCAAGCCAGCCTCAGCAACTTAGCGAGGCCCTAAGCAACTCAGTGAGACCCTGTCTCTAAATAAAATACAGAAAAGGGCTGGGGATGTGGCTCAGTGGTGGAGTACCCCTGGGTTCAATCTCTAGTACCAAAAAAAAAAAAAGAAAAAGAAAAAGAAAAAAAAGAAAGTTAGTTCTGATGGATAATGGGGTAATCTTTAGGATTCTGAAAATGTTTTGGAATTAGTGGTAATAATTATACAACCTTGTGAATATGGTAAATATTGGTGAATTATATAGTTTAAAGGGCGAATTTTCTAGTATATGAATTATAACTCAATAAAAATGATTGACAGTAGTTGTGTTAGGTTTGAATTTGACATTAGATAATAGAAAAACAGACTTCATTGATTTGATAAAAGAGGGCTTTATTTTTCCTACATAACATGCAGAGTTATAGTCTTTCTGTAGTATTAATTCAGTGGTGCAGTGATGTTTCTTTGTTCAGTTCTTGACCTGTCCCTCATGTTTGCATGTGGCAATAGTAACTTCAGACATTGGAAGAGTTTGGGGAATGAACAATGACTGTACCAGGAACTACAAAGACTATCCTATGCTAAATGGTTCTTTTGTGGAAGTTGAGTGGTAGAGCACTTGCTTAGCATGGTTCGGGCCCTGGGTTGGATCCCTAGTACTGCCCCAAACAGACAAACAAACAAACAGAAAAAGGGGAGGCGGGAGGGACACAAAAGCAAATTTTGTGATAGTCTTTTTTTCTAAATTGCATTGTTTAAAAAGTATGTTCAATATATATATTTGTGTTTTTAGGCACATAATACATCAGGAAATATCCAGTCAAAATTGGTTACAGTTGGCCTTGGGATGAGGGGTTGTAGAAGTTTTATTATGCACCTTTATGTCCTTATTCAGTTTTTAGCATCCATTCCTCCAATTTAAGGTCTTAGTTAAACACTTGTGTAAAATGCAAGTATGTTTTCAACACATCTATTGAAAATGCTGTTTCTGTTTTAACTGATGCATTTAGAAAGAATGAAAATTTTCAGTTCATAGGTTTTCTTTTGGTGGTCACTTCTAAATTCTCATGGTATTTTTATTATTGTTAGGATCATGCGTAGGCTATAGTGAATGCCATCTCTACAGGTCAAGGGAATCTCTGCTTTGGTAAATAACAATAGCAACAAACCCCAAAATGGAAAGTGTTTCTGGCTATTTATTTGAGTGACACTCCAGAAATATGCTTTATAGGTGTTTGGATTATGAGTCAGTTTATGCTTCATTTTCTACCAGCTCATAAGTCACTGAAGATGAGAGTATTAAGTTTATAACTTTATTGTTTGGGTTCTATACTTAGGTCAGTGAGTGATGATCTGTTCTTCATTTTAGTACATTACTTTTTTCATTAAATTTTGTCTTTAGGAACTTTTCTATTTTTGGAGCCTTTCTTTATAGTTCATCTTGGCATTTTCATTAAACCTACCAAAGGAATTATCTAGAAATAATGTTGAATCTAGACACTAGCTTGCAACTTTTTATTCCTGTCTTGCATTTGTGAAGATAGTAAGCTTTATTAAGAACCAGAGTATGAGAGTTCTTATCACAGGTATACAAAACATGTTGAAGAGAAAAAAAATATGACATATGGCATATCCAACTTTTTAAATTGATTGATTGCAGTGCAGTGAGCATGGGGCTCATACTCAGTGCTTTATACCTGCTAGGCAAGTGCTGTACCCTTGAGCTAAGCACTCAGGCCCAATATTTCTTTTTTAGGAGATGGGGTAGGGATGTAGCTTATTGGTAGGATGCTTGCCTAGTGTGCTTTAAAATAAAATAAATGAATAAATAAATAAATAAAATACTTTGAAGAGTAAAAAGTCAAGAATCTCTTGTTTTAAAAATCTATATATTGATAAATTGTAGCTGTACTTGTTTATGTTTATGATGTATGGTAATGTTATGTCCCCCCCACCCCCACTTGTGCTGGGAATCAAACCTAGGGCCTTGGATATGCTAGGCCAGTGCTCTACCATGGAGGTGTGTCCCCTAGCCCAAAGATTTTTTCTGAATAATGTGCTGGTGATTGAACCTGAGGCCTTATACTTACTAGGTAAGCACTCTACCACTGAGCCATACTGCAGCCTGGTGCAATGTATTTTAGAACTCCAGAACCAAGCCAACCAGCCCATCCATTACCTCAGACATCTTCTGTAAGGAGATTTGGAAATCCTCAACACAATACTAATATTCAATATCATATTGATCATTCACCATGATCAAATGGGATTTATCCTTAGGATGCAGGTATAGTAGAACATTCACAAATGAATAAATGTACCTACCATATTAACAAAATCAGGGCAAAAATAATATGATCATATGATGGTTTTTCATACCTTGCATTAGATGTAGAAAAATATTTGATAAAATACAATATTTTTTCATAATACTACCCAATGAAATAGGTATAGAAGGATTGCACTTTAGCATTCTAAATGCCATGTATAACAATGGAACCAGAGTTTGGAGATCATATTCATTTCTCTGCTTCAGCTCGTGCATGGGGTCTGTGTAAGGTCGCAGGCCTCTGCCTTTGAGAGGTATTGCAGCTCTTAATGGTAGGCCATGTCCTTCAGTGTTGCACCAGACTCCAGCTGCTCACCTTCAGTTTTTTTCTTTCTGGGTTCATGTCTTGTGATTTCTAAGAATGAAATCCACAGACCAGGATGAGTGAGTGTAAAAGTAGGATTTATTGAAGAATGGAAACAGGAACAGAACTTCTGTGGTGCAATGGGGGATTTGATAAGCAGGTTTTCTCCATTGAGTGTGTGCTAGTCTCAGGGCTTATATAGCTCATGGGGGCACTGCCATTGGTTCAAATTTATGCTAATTAGGGTTGGAAAATCTACTAATTCTATCCGGCAATTCTTGAGTCCCAACTACCATTCAGGCTTGCCCCATTTCATTTTGTTCCAGGTTAGGAAGTGGGAGGTGGAGGTCATTTGGTGGGGCTGTAGTGCTGCTTGGCTTGTCTGGGTGCTGTCACTCGTGCCTCAGGCCCACCAGTCCACGCAGGTGGGCTCCGTGGGGCCCTACTTGCCATCTGGGACAGACACTCTGCTGCTCCATTGTTCCGCTGCCACTTCTTGATAGGGATCAGTAGGTCAGCTGTGCAACTTGTAGCAGGGGAGCTGTGTCAGTAAATAGGTAACATTATATTCAGTGATGAAAAATTGGAACACTTTCCTGTGAGATCCAAACAAGACAAGGATGCTTCCACTTGTTATTTTTTTTCTAACATACTACTGATAATCCTTCCCAAAACAGTAAGGCAAGAGAACAAACAAATAAGGTATTCAGATAGAAAAGGAAGAAGTGGAACTGTCACTGTTTCTTTCTTTTTTTTTTTTTCTTTTTTCTTTTTACAGACTTCATTTTGATTCATTGTATACAAATGGGTTACAACTTTTCATTTCTGTGATTGTGCACAGAGTAGATTCATATCATTTGTGTAATCATACATGTACATTGGGTAATGATGTCTGTCTTATTCTACCATCTTTCATACCCCCTCCTCCTCTGCCCTCTCATTTCCCTCTAAGTAATCTCAAGTTCCTCCATTTTTCTCTTACCCCCCACCCCATTATGTATCATCATCCACTTATCAGGGAAAACATTCGACTTCTGGCTTTTTGGGATTGGCTTATTTCACCTAGGATGATAGTCTCTAATTCCATCCTTTCATTTGAAGATGCCATACTCCTCTTCTTTGTGACTGAATAATATTCTGTTGTGTATATATATCACAGTTTCTTTATCCAGTCATCTGTTGAAGGGCAGCACAATTCATAATAGCTAGATTGTGGAACCAACCTATATGTTTTGTTGCTGTTTCTTGACAGTATGATTTTATATGTAGAAAACCCTAAAGAATCAACCAAAAAAAAAAAAATTAAAACTGATAATTCAGTAAAGTGGCAGGATACCAAATCAATATGTAAAAATCAAGTAGAGTTTTTCTACATTAATAATGAACTTTGTTAGAAGGAATTCAAGAGAACCACAAAATCAAGGGAAACTACAAAACATTAGTGAAAGAAATTGAAGAAGACAGACAGATGGAAAGATAATCTGTGTTTTGGTTGGAAGACTTACTGTTAAAGTGTCTGTTATCCAAAGCAGTATATCCAAAGCAATGTCAAATGAATTTTCTTTGTGTGTGTGTGTTGTCATTTTAGTCTTAGGAACAGGAAAGTTAAACGTGCTTTATTATTTTTTTTAATCAAAAGTTCTTTTTTGTGACACAGATGATTTTCCAACTCTGTTTTAGAATTGCAACCCTTTGTCCAAACAGATTTTATGAAAATAGAATAAATAAAACAAAACTGGAAATGTGATAGTTGAAGATGAAATGGAAGTCCCTGTCAGAATTCCAGTGTCTCACCAGATACAGTGGTGAAATACTTCTGGAATAGTCTGTATAGATGTAAGACAAAAACAGATAAACAAAATCCCTCCTATACCTGGAAAATCCAGCCAATATTGAAACTGCTGGCAGTATCAATTTGCATTTATCCCAGCATGTATTTGTATACATGGTTTTATTTATTCGTTTGTTCGTTCGTTCGTTCGTTTGTTCGTTCGTTCATTCATTCGTACTGGGGATTGAACCCAGGGGCACTCCATCACTGAGCCACATCCCCAGCCCTATTTTGTATTTTATTTAGAGACAGGTTCTCACTGAGTTGCTTAGGGCCTCTCTAAGTTGCTGAGGCTGGCTTTGAACTCGGGATCCTCCTGCCTTAGCCTCCCAAGTGCTGGGATTACAGGCGTGGGCCACCATGCCTGGCTCCTTTTTTTAAAAGAAAGAAAAGGTCAAGGTGCTATTTTAATCCAAGAATTCTGTAAGAGCCTTACCAGCCTAGTTTTAAAATCACTTAATTATGAATCAGTGTTTTTCCCTGGCATTGCCACCTTTTCACTTGTTGATCTTGGCCTCGTACAACAAATTCAGCATTTATTAAATGAGCATACTAGAAGCTTTCTGATGGGAAAAGCAAGAGTGTATTGGGCATTTAGGTGTATTTTACCACAGATATTGCTGTGAATACTGAGTGGTTCTATAAAATAGAAATGATTAGGAAATAATTTGACTGGATTACTGGCATTTGTGTATTGAAGTCATTGAAAAAGTGTGTGATATATTTTAATTAATTATGTGCTGCTATTAACTGCCATAATTTTGTTAGTTGAATGTCTTTTATGTATTAAAGTTGTTAAATGGATAATTAAATACATGTATTGTACCTTAAGAGGCAGACTACTCTTTGATGTGAAAGTAGTAATTTGTAAATGTATTTTTTTGCCCCTAGGTAATAAGAGGCTGAATAATTTTCATAGTAACACAGGTCTGAAGTTAAAAGGAGAGTCAGTTTTTCAGTTCAGGCCTTTTTCTATCAACCATAAAACTTTAAGATTGTTTATTTTTTATTAGTACCAAAGTCGTGTAATGTCAGTTATAAACAGTATGGAAAATACAAGATGAAAAAAAACTCATGACCCAATAGGTAAACACTGCTAACATTTTCATTTCATTAAAAAAAATGTGTGTGTGTGGGTGTGGGTGTGGGTGTGTGTGTGTGTTGTAGTGGCTAATACACAAAGAGAGAAGTTAAATGCACTTTGTTACCTTTTCAGTCAAAAGTTCTTTTTTGTGACACAGATGATTTACCAATTATTTCTTATCATTGCAGTCCTTTGTTTAAACATGTTATGGAAATAGAATAAATCAAAACTGGTACTGTGATAGTTGAAGATGGGATGTATAAAGTATAAAACTTCTGTGTTGGACTTTTCTTATTTGAACTGTCTTGGAGGCATAATCGAAGAACTCTAGAACTTCATATAAGAAGCATTAAGATGGGCACAGTAGCACATGCCCATAATCCTAACTATGTAGGATGCTAAGGTCTGATGATCACAAGTTTGAGACCAACCTGGGTAACATGGTGAGAAGTGACATCCTGTCTCAGGGGAAAATAACAGAATAGTTGGAAAAAATTTCCTAACATTTTTTAATGGCTGCAGAGTATTCCATTCATTATATGATATCTGTGACAGCCCTGAGGCAGTTCTGCTTAGACCGCCTTTTAAGAGTTCTGCTTTGAGGAATGTTAGTTGACAGCCTTCAGCAACAGAGCCTTTGAGATTTGCTGCATCACTGATCCATGGTTACATTCTCCCTGCGTCTTTCTTCCCAAGTAACTGAGCATAGCAAGGTGCTAGCATCTGCCATTTCTGCTCAAGGTGAGACTTTAAGGACAGTCTTTGTACTTGAACTCCCTGTTGGGCTGGTAGACCAGACCTGTAGTGGTTTGAGACAATTCTTAACTCTTCTTCTCTCATTTCACAGTTGACAGGCCTGTATCATATCCTGAAGTCTTTCTCTGCTCATTCCTCTTGCTGTTTCTTCCTTCATTTTTCTATAGGCATTTCTCATGATAAATTATTTACATTTGTAACTCCATCTTGGTTCTGCTTTCTAGAGAACCTAAACTGACACATATCAAGTTTATTCTTTTTCTTTGCAGACTGAGGATTGAACCCTGGGGGTACTCTGCCACTGAGCTACATTTCCTGTACTCTGTCTCCCTGTACCCCCTTTTTTGAGATAGGATTTTGCTAAATTGTTGAGGGCTGGTCTTGAATTTGCCATTCTCCTACCTTATCCTCTGAAGTTGCTGGAATTACATGGAAGCAGTAGTACCACCTTGCCTGGCAAGGTTTGTTTTTTTTTTTTTTTTTTTTTTAAATATTTTAAGAAGTTTTAATACATTCTCATGATTTTCAAAAACAGAGAATTGCACCTAATGAAAAGTAAATTACTCACCCCTTCTGTAAAACTTCATAAAGTCATCTTCATGTATTCACTTTATATTCTGACTTATGTCTTTATTTCTTGATTTTACCAACTTTTAACTATTATTTTACTATTCTGAAAGATTAAGGGAATTTAGTATATCTGTCATTTCATTTGTGTATGTTTGTATTTATACTTAGCTACAGAATTAACTACAGTTTAGACCATGTTTTGACTAAAGATTGTTTTTAATAGTTAAGAATTGGGAATTTCATTTTCTGTAATACATAAATGTAATTTAGTCCTTAATCAAGTAATTTGGTTGAATTTACCTAAGAGGAATATAATGGCTCGTATCTTAGCTCTGCCAGTGAAAGTGTTCAAGTCTCTAGGGTCTCATTTGTCTTTTTTCTCTTCTTTTCATTTTGTCATCAGTAATGAAGGGCACAAGCCACACTTCATGGGTTTGAATCTCAGCATCATCAGTTACTTATCATGGGATCTTGGGCAGGTTTCATGACTATAAACTTAGTGTAACAGTTCACATGTTGTTGTTTTTAATATTACTTTAACAAATTATCATAAACTTAGTAGCTTAAAACAAAATTCTTGTATAATTTCATAATTCTGTAGGCAGAAGTTCAGTGGGCTAGGTCTCACAGGATGTAAATTAAAGTGTCTGCAGAGGCTGGTTATTTTCAGGAGGTTATAGGGTGAGAATCAGTTTCCTTGATCATTCGGAGTGTTGGCAGAATTGATTTCTGTTTGGTCAAAGGACTGAAGTCCCATTTGTTGGCGACTGGTGTAGGGACTGGGGACCTGCTTAACTCCTTGTTGAGCTTGTTTCTTTGGCTTATGGCACCTCCAGTTCAGAACCAATAGTGGAGGGTGAAGTTATTCCCAAGCTTCAGATTTCTCTTGCCTCTTGCTGCTTCTTGTTAACTGATTCTTCTACTCTCCTCTTTCTTTCTTAAGGGTCAGTGTGATTAAACTGGGCATACCTGGATAATATCAGTAATTTCCTTGAAGTCCACTACCCTTTTACCATGAAATGCAAAATATACAAGTGTAAAAATGGAGCAAAAATATAGGGGCCCCAAACCCTGCCTAGCACAATTCCTCTTCTGGCCTCTGTGATTCCTATCTATCTCACGTATAACATGTATTCACCCTATCCAAAGATCCCTAAAACATCTCACCCTAATATAGTTCAAAGTCTAATCTAAATGAAATATAGGTAGGTAACTTTATCTCTGGACCTGTGAAACATTTTAATTTCTCCTGAAGTATAGTATTGGGACAGTTACAGACATTCTGGCTCAAAAAGGGAGAAGATAGAAAGAAATGAGTTATAAGTTCCAAGCAATTTAAAAAATCAGCTGGAGAAACTCCAGTAGATGTCAAAGCCTGGGAATAACTTTATGATTTGCAGCTTCACCCTTTGGGCTTGTGGCTGAGCTTTCTCTCTGATTACTTTTATAGTTCCCCCCACCATCATTTTTTGTTTTTCCTCAGATGTTTTGATTCTTTGTTGTCCATCTATATTCATGAAAGAAAGATTAAGCCCATCAGTTTAGTAACTGGACTGAAGTTCTCTGCTGCAGGTTTATTTTATCAATAGATCTTTCTTTGTGGCATGTGGTAGGCTTAACTCTCAAATACTTCTCAAAGAAGTATCCTTAAAGAAGGCATACATTAAAAAAAAAAAAAAAAAAGATCAAGGGTAATACCCCTCCCAAACCAAACAGCTATTACTCTTTTTGTATGTTTACCACTGATATCCATACAATGTACAAAGATATATGTAGTATATCTGTGGTACTAAAATTTTAAGGAAGGGGTTATACAGGGGGGCAAAAAAAAATCTGAAATAACTCCTTTGAGGTCAGTAATAGAAAGAAAGGTTGAGGAATATTGCCCTAAGGTATATGGTTGACTAGGGGACTGGCTGTTAGGTACTCAAAATTGCCAAAATAATCATGCCTTATCTGAGGAGTGGAAACTTCAGTGTTCGTGTACTCTGCTTTGCTTTAAGGCGCTTTTATTTAGAAAGTAGCCTTTGATGTTCAGAATTATGTTCCACTGTATAATATTAATCGTAACCATATTCATCCATACATTTACATCTTTCTGCTTAAAAAAGTGAGATCTCAACTATTTTATCCTCTTCTACATTTTTTAAAAAACATTTTAATATATACATATATATGTATATATATATGCATATATTAGTTGTAGGTGGACACAATACCTTTATTTTTATGTGGTGCTGAGGATTGAACCCAGGGCCTCCTCACACCTGCTAAGCGAGTGCTCTACCACTGAGCCACAACCCCAGGCCCTCTTCTGCAGTTATGTTGCCTTCATAGGTAAACTAGTACCTCATTTGTTGGCTTTATTTTTATTTTAAATCTAATCATGTTTTGCTTTGTTGGAATTATTATTTGCTGGGAAATTGGCATAGCTAAGTTTGAGTCACCAAACTAAGAAGAGGATTGTGAGATGATAAAAGAAATGTTAATTTGTGAGGATGAAATGTTGATGACAAACCATATTTACCTACTTACATAAACTTTGTGGATAATAGTTAATTAGAACATTGGTTTCACAACTTGCTGACTGTGTCATTTCTGAGCCACAGTTTCACTATCTATAAAATGGAGATGATAATATCTACCTCATGAGAATACCCATGACTTAATGTATGTAAATTGCTTAGAAGTGCTTAAGAGATAAGAGTTAGAATTAATATTGTGCTTGGATTTTAAATTCAGTTTTTGATTATGTTCTAAGTTTGTGTAAGTACAGGCACATGGAATTAATAAAAGGGGTGACATTTTTATATTGAAGGGAGAAGTATACTATGTTTTCCACCATTCAGAGATGGAATAACATTTGGGACTAAAGGAATTATCTGGGAGGTTAATGAATACTTCATTAATAAAACAATACTTCAATTGTTGAACCACCTTCTAAGGTGGTTATACAATGTTTGGGGCATATTAAGGCATTGCTATGGTTCCTAGTTTTCTTACTAAATAGCCATGAAAGCAATTTATCTTTGTCATTCTTACTATACTGACTTCTTAAATTTCTTCTTTAGTAGTAAAAATAGTCCCCAATTTTTAAAGATTCTTTCTTGAAGTTTTGGAAAACAAAGTTAGGATGTATATAAAACAAAATCTTCTATCCCAAAGTCTCTGAAGTCTGTCACACAAAGTATTTTTATTTCTAGTGTTTGAGTGTTAGAGTATGATTATTAGTGATCTGAGTGTGTTTTATCTAAATATCCTATTTTTAGAAGTTTTTATTTTCTTATTTAAAAAACACATTGAGTCGTAGTATTTGTGCATTGTTTATTTGAACTTATGGATTGACTATAGTTTTTGAGCTAGATTGTTCAATACTATTAAATTTTATTTATTATTTTTGTTTTAATTGTGGATATTCATAAATGTAATGATACTTAAGACTGTGGAAAGTATTAGCTTTGAAGTTATTTTAGAGAGTTTTTTTTTTTTTTTTTTTTTTTTTTTTTAAGTTTACTGTTGGGCTGGGGATATAGCCCGTTGGTAGAGTGCTTGTCTCATAAGCACAAGGCCCTGGGTTCAATCCCCAGCACCGCAAAAAAATAAATAAATAAATGAAGTTTACTGTTGCAGAACTGAACACTGTTCAGATGACTTTGCTGATAAATCTGGCTGGTTGTGCGTCTCTTTATGAGGAGTTTTTTTGGGAGGAGATATGTGAACTGCCAAGAAAATGATTTTCTTGAAAATAGTCAAATTTGTCTTTTGGGTGTATTATTTTCATACCTTTTCACATGTGTGGAGTGTACACACATACACACAAATTATATAATGCAAAGCATTTTTATACTACATTTAGGCTAATTATTTCACTAGTATGGCTCCATGATAATTTGCTAGTATATTACAGTACATACCCTTAATGGTTCATTGCTAAATGTAGTCCTGATTATTTTCTTTGCTGTATCAATTTTATGCATTAATAAACATATTTAACTATTATATGTTATTAATTATAGGCTTCACTTTGAAATTTATAAACCATGATAGCATTTTCACAGGTCATGAATATCAAACATCCCTTTTGTTAAGAAATTCCTCTTTTAAGGTAGTTGAATTTTTCCTTTGATTTGGATAATGGGCTGTGTTGAGCTTTGGTTGTTAATTGATAGATGTGGTATCCTCTCTGTGAGAGCTTTTAAAATGCATAACACGTATTTCAGAAAGCAGCTGTTGCTATGGCAACTCTCAGGTCACTTGCAGCTCAGCTTACATGATTGGCTGCTAATGGAGTCTAATATGCTTGAGAAGAGAATTGAGCAAATGAAAGAGAGTTTTGAAGGAATCCCCTTAAACCTCTTGAAGTTTAACAGAATAGCACACAAAAATTTAACACTTTATGTTAAACAATTTTGCTGGAGGCAGTTCTATGAATCATGAAAGTAAGTCTGGACAGATTTTCAGAAAAAATAATTTTAGAATCTTAAGAATGTTGGAACCTTTTACGATGTCACTTTTCCACATTTTACTGTTTGTTTAAAGAAACATTTTCATAGCTATCAGTTACATTCTATGCTCTACCCTCTGAAGCATGTAACTCAGAGCCGTTAATTGGATTGAGGAATGAGAAAACTGTTAATTCTGCAGGGTCAGAAGGAGTAGTAAAATGAGAAATAGTATCTGAATTTACTCTGGTTACTTGAATTACAATAGAGTCACCTCTCATTTGGATTCTTATGGTAGCACATGAATACCTACCTTTCTTTTAAGGGCATTTGGATGATATGAAGGGAGGTGGTGGTATATGTTGGATTTTAAGGCCTGTAAAGTAAGTAAAATCAAGCATAATTAAGAACTGCCATAAGAAAAATTAATAGAGCCATGCAGAATGGCACAGTAATAGTTGTTAAACGATGGTTTTCACCAGTATCTCTTTTACAACTGTGGTGCTAAAATAAAGGCTGTTCTGTTAATTTTGGCAAGTAAATAATAGCAAATATTACTCAAATACAATTATGAATTTATAATTCAGATGCAGTTTATTCAATAATAAGTTAAAATCACCCACAGGAATACTTTGACTTTGTAAAACCATCTTCACCTGGTTAGTTCAGTAAGTGTAGGAAATAGGCTTAAGACGTGTAGCTTATTGTAAATATCTGCTGCTATTACTTTCTAGAGCTTTAAAAAATTACTGATTACAGAGGTAGAGTTGAAACTGATATACTAAGTTCTAGTAGGTTGGTATGTTTATAGCTACATTTGATTTTGATTTTTCTAACAAAAGTAACTATTGACAAAAATTACCCTTAATGCAAATTTTTATCAATTACCTTGCATTTATTATTTTCTTTTAAAGGAACCATCAAAAGTGTTAAAGAAAAGCTTTTCATAATAGATTTCCATAGAGAGTGAGGTGCCCCATTACTTCTTTGAGAAAACACCTTTGAAGTTCAGTAAGTGTAAACACTAATGACCAAAATCCGTGAACCTATAATCAGTATGAACTTTTGGTAATATATTTTTAATTATTTTGTTTTGAAATGATAGTGTCTGGTGACCTGGTAAACATAGATCCTAGTGACCTTATATCCTCGTCTGCCTGTGACAGTCCTAGTAGTACTGGATTATGCTGTTGTCTCATATAATTTTTAACAATAGTCTCATTTTATATTTAATACCAGGAAATACAAAGAAAAGTCTAGGAAGTTAACTTGTAGATCCACAATTTCAGATAGCTACTGTTTTCAGACATTTTCTTTTTAGTTCTTTCTGTGTGTAGTAGTATATATAAAATGCATAGGAGAAGTCATTCTCTTGTATATATAAGTCTCTATATTGGTCACTTCCCTTCTCTGTTGTATCATAAGCATTGCATGTTTTATTCTTCTTGAACTTTATTTTTAATGCATATAAAAATTTCCCTAGTGATATCTTTCCAGTTTAGGACATTAGGTTATTATAAATAGTTCAGAGTGTATGACTATTTTAAAATGTAAATGTATTTGCTTATTTATGTATTTCTTATTTTTTTGTTTTATTCCTGATTCTCTTTTTAGGGAGTACCAGGGGTTGACTCAGGGGCACTAGGCCACTGACCACATCCTCAGCCCTTTTTTGTATTTTATTTAGAGACAGGGTTTCACTGAGTTGCTTAGTGCCTCACTTTTGCTGAGGCTGGCTTTGAACTCTAAATCCTCCTGCCTCAGCCTCCCAAACTGCTGGGGTTACAGGTATGCACCACTCTAGCTGGCTTTATCACTGATTCTTGAGGAATTTCTAGATAAAAGATTATTTATTTCAAAGTTTGATATATGTTAGTTGTTTTCTAGAAGAGCATTGTTAAATTATTTTAAATTTACTTGTGAAGTCTCAAGTGCAGAGTTGAATTAATCCTGATTTCACTTCAGGATTAATCCTGATTTCACTTTGTGACATACAGTAATTATTGACTCATTCAAGATCTTGCATTCATATTACCTTATTATATCTGTATTATTAATGTTTTCTTCTTCTGTGGGCATGACTATTTTGATATGCTTTAGACACACATTAGTTTATTTATATTCATTCTTGTAGGATTGTCCAATTGTGAGGATATATTTCCAGTCACACAATAATGTGGATTGGTATTCCTTTGTTTTTTTCACCTTTTTCCCCCTCATTCATCACTGTTCTACCCCAAATTTTGTGATAGTATCCACTTAGTAAGATGTCATCTTAAACATTTTCAAATGTATAATTCAGAAGTGTTAAGTATATTCATATTGTTGTGCAGCTGTCACCACCACCCATCTGTAGGACTCTTCATTTTGTAAAACAGAAATATCATCCCCATTAAGTAATAACTCTCTAGTATCCCCGCCCCCATCCCAGTCCCTGACATCCACCATTCTACCTTCTTTCTCTGAATTTGAATACTCAAAAGTACCTTAGACAAGGGGAATCATATAGTATTTGGCTTTTTTGTGATTGGCCTATTTCACATAACAAAATGTCTTCAAGGTTCATCCACATTGTAGTTTATATTAGAATTCCTTTTTAAGAGTGAATAGTGAGCCGGGTGTGGTGGCGCACGCCTGTAATCCAAGCGACTTGGGAGGCTGAGTCAGGAGGATCATGAGTTCAAAGCCAGCCTCAGCAACTTAGCGAAGCCCTAAGCAACTCAGTGAAACCCTGTCTCTAAATAAAATACAAAATAGGGCTGGGGATGTGGCTCAGTGGCCAAGTGTCCCTGAGTTCAATCCCTGGTTCCAAAAAAAAAAAAAGTGTGAATAGTGGTCCTTCTGTTATACCACATTGTGCTTATCTGTTGATCTGTTAATTGGGACTTGGGTTGCTTGAATTATTGTGAATAATACTGCTTTGGGTATAGGTATACAAAAATCTCTGAAAGACTTTGCTTTTTGACATATGCCCAGAAATAGAATTGTGGAATCAAAATGGTAATTCTATTTTTAAGTTTTTGAGGAACCAGAATACTTATTTCCACAATGGTTATATCAGTTTTCATTCCCATCAACAGTATACAAGGATTCCAATTTCTGTACACCCTTGCCACCACTTGTTATTATTTCCTGCTTTTTTGGGTAGTAGCTGTTCTAATGGATATAAGTGATATCTTACTGTAATTTTGGTTTTTCTTTTTCCTGATGACTAAGGAATGCATTTTCATGTGTAATTTGGACACTTGTTTTTTTTTTTCCTTTGGAGAAAGGTATCTTCAAGCCCTTTGCCTATTTATCAGTGAGTTTGTTTAAATTTTCACAAAGTTTAGTATGTCTGTTTTTTCTTTTGCTGTCTGTGACTTTCATGTCATATCTAAGAAATCATTGCCAAATCCAATGATATGAGGCTTTTGGGCTCTAAGAGTTTATAGTTTCAGATTTTGCATTTATGTCTTTGATCCATTTGAGTTAATTTTTGTATATAGTCTTTGGTAAGGGTCCAGCTTAGTTCTTTTGTATATGGTCATCAAATATTCTCATCACCATATGTTGAAAAGGCTGTCTTTTTCTCATTGAATGTGCTTGGCATTCTTAAAAATCATTTGAACATGTATTTGAAGGTTTATTTGTGGGTTTTTCTATTTCATTAGTCTATATGTTTATATGACACTACCGTACTACTTTAGTTACTGTAGCTTTGTAGTAAGTTTTGAAATCTAGAAGTATGAATTCTCCAGCTTTGTTCTTCAAGACTCAATTTCTTGTTCTTCATTTTCAAGATTGTTTAGGTTATTCTTGGTCCCTTGAGATGCCATATTAATTTAGAATGGGGCCGGCACGGTGGCGCATGCCTGTAATCCCAGCACTTGGGAGGCTGAGGCAAGAGGATCATGAGTTCAAAGCCAGCCTCAGCAACTCAGGGAGGCCCTAAGCAACTCAGTGAGACCCTGTCTCTAAATAAAATACAAAAAGGGCTGGGAATGTGGCTCAGTGGTGGAGTGCCCCTGGGTTCAATCTCTGGTACCAAAAAAAAAAAAAAAAAAATTTAGAATGGGTGTTTCTATTTCTGCAAAAAATGTTACAAGGATTTTTATAGAGGATTGCATTGAATCTGTAGATCACTTTGCACAGTATTGACATCTTAATAATATTGTCTTCAATTCGTTAACATGGAATGTGTTTCCGTTTACTTGTGTCATCTTTAATTCTTTCTACAATGTTCTGTAGTTTGTATTATACAAGTTTTTTCACCTTCTTTGTTAGGTTATTTATAAGTATGCTATTTTTGTTGCTGTGGTAAATGCTATTGGTTTTGTGATTTTTTTCTTCAAATTTTTTGCATTGTTAGTGTATCGAAATAACATTTCTTGGTCATTCACTTTGTATTCTGATGCATTTATTAGCTCTGAATGGTTTTTTTTAAAATAATATTTAGGGTTTGTACACACATTATCTATGAACAGGGATAATTTTACTTCTTCCTTTCTAATGTGAATGATTTTAATTCTTTTTCTTGCCTAATTGCTTTGCCTAGAACTTCTGGTACTATGTTGAATAGAAATGGTAAAAGCAGATATGTTTGTCTTGATCTCTGAAGGAAAGCTTTTAGTCTTTACCATTGAGTACACTGTTTGCTATGGGTTTTTCACATATCGCCTTTATTATGTTGAAATTCCCTTCCATTCCTAGATTGCTGGGTGTGGTTGTCATTCATAGGTGTTGAATTTTGTAAAAAAATTTTTTTTGTGTGTTGAGATGATTATGTGATTGATTCCTCCCTCATTTTGTTAACGTAGTATATTGCTATTGCTGTTTATTGATTTTCATATTTTGTATTCCAGGAATATATCCCCGTTGTCCTAAGTGTGTAATCCTTTTAATAAGCTGCTGGATTTGATTTGATCACTTTTGCGGTGTTTTGGTGGACAATATAGTGAAGTGGTTGTGCTCTAGATACGTTAGCTTGAATCCTAGCTACGTCTTTTAGTAACTGTAGCACCCTGGACTTCATCACTTAATGCCTCAATTTTATAATTTTGAAAATGGTGTTAAGAGTAGTTCCTCCTCTTGTGAGGATTAGGCAAACGCTATACTTTTAATTTTCTTACTTTTTCCCTCATGTTGCAGATTGAATTTGGGCTTTGTGCATACGAGGCAGGTGCTCTACCACTAACCTACATCCTCAGCTGCTATGAGGATTGGATTAGTTGTGTGTACGGTGTTTAGAACAGTGGCTGTCACACACTAAATACTATTTTAAAAATGTGTTATTACCAAATTAAAAAAATTCAGCTGGAATTTTGAGTTAAATTGATACATTTCTGGATAAATCACATCTTAAAATATAGCTCTCCATTGATCAAAACTTTTATGTATTTTAATAGAATAAGAATTTTTTCTTCTTGGTACTTACTATTCTCGATCACTAGTTTGTTCTTAGCCAGGAGTTAGTGTTGCTGCAGTGTGGGACGTTTGAAAATGATTAGAAATATTTTTGGTTGTCACAACTTGGAGATTGCTACTATATCTAGTGGGGTATAGGGTGAGGGTTGGGTGCTCAACATCTTAAGATGTGCAAGCTAGGCCCTGGGTGTGTAGGGGGGGGGATTAGTTGACTTAAGATATCAGTAGCACTGAAATTGAAAAACCCTATTTTAGAGATAAGGTTTTTGTTGCCATTATTAATGATTTTTCTTTTACCTTGCATCTGGGAATTTTGATGAATTCTTCAGTTTTAATCATCTCATTTTTCTTTATTGATGGTCTGGTCTCTTCCTTGTGACTTTTATGTGTGTCTCTATTCTTATTGGCCATTTAACTATTTGGTTAGTAGTAATGATAATGGGCATTTTTGTAATGTTGTCAATCTTATTCAGCAAGTTCAAAGTTTCTTAAGATTAAGTAACAACAAACGATGTAGGAGAATGCCACTCTCATTTCACCTGGCCATCCTTGAGTATATCACTTAAAAAATGCTTAACTGAGAAAAGAAATGCAATTTAAAGCAGTAATGAGATGATGTTTGCATTTCACTGGTGATGTTGAGGATTTTTTTTTTTTAAATGCAGTAGCTATTTTTCCTTGCAGTTACCAGTTCCTTTCCCCCTTAGTATTTTACAAGTCAGAGCCTTTGACTTTTATTTGTAGTATTTCTCTTGCTGTGTTTGATGTGCAGAATTTTAATTGTTATTGACACTTGTGTTTTTTTCCTTTGTAAGATTCTCTGTTCCTCTTATGAACATGAAAAGCTAATTGCATGAAACATTTTTCTGAGACTTTCCCTTGTGCAATCTTTTCACTTCCTTTTGAGACTTTTCCTAGTTAAACAAAGGTTTTCTTATCAGTCCTTTTTCCTTTGTTCTGAATCAATTCCCTGAGGGCTGGGTGGGTGGGGGTGCAACTCAGAGAGAACTGGTCTTGTTTCTGTGAAGCCCTGAGTTGGTCCCCAGCACCTAAACAAATAACCTTGCCCTGATGGACTAAAATTGAAGGTGATGATAATTATTACTCAACTTTGTGCAATGTATCCCCAATAATTTCCACAGAGTTTAATATGTAAGTATCTCAGAACCATTGGAAATGTGGCACTGAGAGGTGAGCTTGTTAAGTGGGTAGGGCTGCAGGTTTCCTATCCCTTCTTAAGTTAGTTTCAGCTTTTGTGTTGATGGTTTTCATATGATTATCTCCAAATAGGTTGAATACATTAGACTGTTATTAAAAGGTTTTTCTGCCATAAGGAAAACAAAAAAGCAATAATTGAAAATAGATAACATCATACTAATTTAGTATGAGAAACAAAACTTTGCCACCAGTTCACATGTAGTAAATATCTAAGTCAAGATTAGAGTCCATGTTTCCAGAATATCAGTTTCTCGGTTTCCTGCACATTATAGGGTACTTTCTACCTTGGTATTAGACATTTCTGATAGAATGATTCCCTTCAATTCTCACTTGAAAAACTGAGCTCGTTGCCTTTACCCCTTTTTCTTATTAGGGTAGTGCTTCCCTCCCTAAACTTTTCATCTTATTATTTTTTAAATGCTCTTCCACCATTCTCATGTGCGGAATTTAAAATAAATCATTTTACGGCTGTGGTTGTGGCTCAGTGGTAGAGCACTTACTTACCTAGCATGTGTGAGGCTCTGGGTTCAATCCTCAGCACCACATAAAAATCAATAAATAAAATAAGTCACTTTTTAGTTCACTACATCCAGTTCAACTGCTTGAGAACTACCATTTTGTGTATGTATGTACACACACACACACACACACAGACGAATTCATCTCTTCTGTTACTTGTTCCTGCCATCATGGTTGAGTCCTTTAACTCTCTTGACAGTACTATTGTAATAGCTTTTAATTGTTTTCCTTGTATATAGACTTCAAAACCTTTGTTCTTTCCTACATCTTACCTGAAGTAAATTTTTATAAAATATGGCTTCACTGTACAAAATGAAGTCCTAAGTTCCCTGGATGGGCATTGAAGACTTCTTCTATTTTTAATATCTATGTATTTTTTAATATATATTTTTAGTTGTAGATGGATATTGAAGACTTCTTTTTTAATATATCTTTTTATATATATATATATATATATATTTTAGTTGTAGATGGAAAATACCTTTATTTTATTTATTTATTTTTATGTGGTGCTGAGAATTGAACCCAGTGCTTCACACATGGTAGGCAAGTGCTCTACCACTGATCTACAACCCTAGCCCCATTGAAGACTTTTAATAAAACAATTTTGAGTAGGTTCTGGGAAGTGTTAATACCTGTAAGTTTTTATGTGTTACTGTCTAAGATATATTTAGGTCCATACAACTGGGGGTAAAAACATAGTTCGTTCTTATTACATATACAATATTTTGTTAATTGTGGTAAGGATGGGGAAGCAAGGAATGAAAGTTGAAAGGAATAATTTCACTGTTCAGACATAATCATTAGTTTCCTTTTCCTCTTCTCTCCCTCCTCCCCCTCTCTCTCCTCCCCCTCTCTCTCCTCCCCCTCTCTCTCCTCCCCCTCTCTCTCCTCCCCGTCCCCCGCTCCTCTCTTTGTACTAGAGATTGAACCCAGGGTGCTTTACCACTCAGCTGCATCCCCAGCCCTTTTTTATTTTGAGACAGCCTGGCTAGGTTGCCTGGGCTGTCCTTTGAACTTCTGATCCTCCTATCTCAGCCTTCCCAGTTGCTGGGATTGCCTACATGTGCCACCATGCATGGTAATGAGTCAACATCCCCCCCAACTTGGTTTGTTGTTTTATTGGTGCATTATAATTGTACATAATGGCAGGATTTGTTGTTATGTATTTGTACATGTACATGATATAACAATATAATTTGGCCAATATTATTCCCAAGTATTTTCTCTCTCTTCCCATCCCTTCCTCAGGTCCCTTTCCTCCACTCTACTGATCTCCTTTAGATTTTCTGGAGGGGGAATTCCCCCTTTTCCTTTTTCCTTACTAGCCTCCACATGCCAGAGAAAACATACAGCCCTTGACTTTGAGTTTGGCTTCCTTCCCTTAACATGAGGTTCTCAAGTTCCATTCATTTTCCTGCAAATGAAAAATGACATAATTCTTTATGGATGAGTAAAACTCCATTGTGTATATGATACCACATTTTCTTTCATCCATCTACAGGCACGTAGGCTAGTTTCATAGTTTGGCTATTATTGATTATGCTGTATACATGGGTATGAATGTATTGCTCTAGTATGATGACTTTAATTCTTTAGAATAAATACCAAGGAGTGGTATAGTTTGGTCTTATGGTGGTTCCATGCATAGTCTTTTGAGGAACCTCCATACTTATTTTCATAGTGGTTGTTGTACTAATTAGCAATTCTATCAACAGCACATCCTTTCCAGCATTTTTTATTACTTGTATTCTTGATGGGTGCTGTTCTCACTGGAGTTTGATATCAGTGTAGAATTGACTTGCATTTCCCTAATTGCTAATCATATGACCTTTTTTCCATATATTTGTTGGCCAGTTTTTATTCTCTTGAGAAGTATCTGTTTAGTTCATTTCCCCATTTATTAGTTGAGGGTTTTTTTTTTTTTTTTTTTTTTTTTGGTGGTTTTTGAGTTCTTTACATATTCTGAATATTAATCCTCTGTCAGAAGGGTAGCTAGCAAAGATTTTTTCCTGTTCTGTAGGTTTTCTCTTTATATTTTTGTTTCCTTTGCTGTGCAGAAGCTTTTTCATTTGATGCCATCTCATTTATTAACCCTTGGTGTTATTTACTGAGTTTTAGGGGTCGTATTGAGAGAGTTAATGTTTTAGCCTGTGTGTTAGAGTGTTGACCTAAGTTTTATTCTAGGGGTCCATAATTTCTGGTCTGAATTTCAGGTCTTTTATCCATTTTGAGTTAACTTTTATGCAGGGTTAGAAATAGGTATCTACTCTGATTGTTCTATGTATGGATATCTAGTTTTCCAGCACCATTTAGTAAAAGGGCTGTCTTTTCTCTCAAGTTTTTGGCACACTTGTCAATGATCAGTTGACTGTATATGTGGGGTTTGTCTCTGTATCTTCTATTTTGTACCACTGGTATATGTGTCTGATTTTATACCAGTACCATGCAGTTTGGGCTGCCATAGCTCTGTAATATAATTTGAAGTCAAGTATTGTGATCCCTCCAGCATTATTTTTTTGTCTTAGAATTTTCATGACTAGTCTGGATTTTTTATTCTTCTAAATGAATTTTTAGACTTTTTTCTAGTTCTGTGAAGTATGTTATTGGTATTATTTTGATGAGGATTGCATTGATTGCTTTTGATAGTATAGTCATTTTAACAATATTGATTCTGCCTGTGAACTTGAGGGGTGGGGTTTTCCATCTTTTTATTCATTGTCTTTCTTCATTCTTGTGTAGTTTTCATTGTAGGGGTCTTTCACTTCCAGGGTTAAATTTAGTCCTAGATACATTATTTTTTTTTTTTTTTTGAGGCTATTCTGACTGACTGGGATTGTTTTCCTAATTTCTTTCTCAGCAGATTCATTATTAGTGTATTAGAAACCAGTTACTTTTTGTGTATTGATTTTGTAACCTGCTACTTTGCTAAATTTGTTTAGTAGCTCTAGCAGTCTTCTGGTAGAGCTTTTTGTATCTTCTAAGTATAGAATCATATCATTTGTAAACAGCGGTAATTTGACTTCTTCCTTTCCCATTTTTATCCTTTTTATTTCCTTCTTTTGCTCTGGCTAGAATTTCTAGTATGGTATAGAATAGAAGTAGTGAGAGTAGACATCCTTGTCTGGTTCCAGAATTTCATTTCATTTCATTTCATTTCATTTTTCTTTTCTTTTCTTTTCTTTTCTTTTCTTTTCTTTTCTTTTCTT